>JAQFYR010000906.1:0-11219 GCA_034694985.1 Campodea silvestrii
GCAATTGAGTAAAACATGTTGAATTGATTTAATTTCGTTAAGATTGCAAAGGTCACAAATAGTTGGGGGGTAAGAGATATAATGCCCTATTTTTATTATTCAAATTTAACAGATTCGGGATGCAAATAACGTAAGAAGCATAATTATTATGCCTGAAACTTCACAAATTCCAAAATATAAAATTAGCAACTGACATGAATTCGTGGACTGAATCTTTTCACGTGTTAAGCAAACCGGGCGGGAAAATGACGCAATTCTCGTCATCTGTATTGAAAGATTTACGTTTAACTTGACAGTAAAATATTTACATAAACGAAATCTGAATAAGAATTAGCTGATATAGACAACTGCGGTGTTATCTAGAAAATTCAAAAAGAAAATGGTAAATGGAAATAGTACTAACAGAGAAGCACCGACTCCCCAGTCAGTAGGATTATTAATTCTGATGTAAGAAAAACAGTCTCGATCTCGAAAGCTAGCTGCTTGTGTAGCTTGTTTCAGTTGTCTTCGTATAATTAACTTTTTGTATTTGCATCAGTCAGGTATTGCCCAATGTAAATGATTTATATCCCGCATTAACAGTGAACAAATAAATAAATTGTCTTTGTTTTGGATAATGGATTGAAATACAAACGGTATGGAAGCGTTCAACACAAAGAAAGCCCCTAATTGAAACAGTTCCGCTGAGTAGCAGTAAATATGAGTTCAGTTCAAGGAGGACACTGAACGTTTATATTCGAAGTATATTCCCACTGCGTTTTTAGAATGCCTTCACACAATGTGAGAGTGTGGTAAATGCGTTTGGTTGTGTGCGAAATTCGTAGGTTCTCGCATTTACGTACAAATTGTGTTACAGAGGTTTCAGTTATAAAATTTTGCTGAATGTGAAAAATAAACGTCACCGAATTTCGACGAAAGTCACCGAATTTCGACTAATTTTCCTGCAGGATTTCTTGTCAAATGTATGAAGTGTTAAACGTGATTGTTTATTGAATTTATAGAGTTATCAACTGTATGGATTTCTCGAAAAAATTAGGACAATCTGGACACCAATGTGCCCGGAATTTTACAAATTTAAGAAATTAAAATGAGGGAAAATACCAATGCTTCCTGCTTATTTATAAAAATATACTGAATCTAAAAATAGTCATTTTATTTATTTAT
Organism: Campodea silvestrii; assembly: GCA_034694985.1. Lineage (NCBI taxonomy): Eukaryota > Metazoa > Arthropoda > Diplura > Rhabdura > Campodeidae > Campodea > Campodea silvestrii. The sequence continues at coordinate 1,165 of JAQFYR010000906.1, forward strand.
TTTTATAGATAAAGGTAAATGATCGGTCAAATGCGAAAAATCCAGTCAAAATTTAGAAGTGAGTGATTCAATTATATCAGCGATGATTTGGACTGGAATGTATTTCACGATTTGGTTCTTTAGATAATTCCTTGCAACTCATATTGCAGAAAGTCAGAAACATACAGAATTCTAAATGAGCACTAGTTCTTGAGTGACATTCACATTTTTTTTAAGAAATGCTGTATAGCACTTGTTACCTTTTGAAAAACATGTAATAAGAATATACAAACAGATTTCCGGAATCTCTTTCAATTAGATTAGATAGTAGTTCGTCTGTATGTTTTAATTTATATGGAAGTTCTTAAAAAGAAACAGAAAACATGTATTGCCAATCAAATCCCAACGAAAGTTCTTCAAAGAAGAAAATCTGTATGTGAAATAGTGTGATTAATATTATGTGTTTAGATCAGCAGGAATAACGCTTTTTTATTATGTATAAGGAGGAAAAAAAAACAATTTAATCTCAAAATAAACAAGTACAAAATACTCGGTGTTATTTGTTGAAATTTAAAAAAAACATTTTAAAAAATAAAAATAAAAAATTACGTACGAATTACGTAATGTAATAAGCATGCTCACAACAGCGTGTAAGCCAATAAGGTGGGCACGGGGATCTACAATTTTAATGTGGGGTCCGAACCACAAGTGAGCGGTTTACTTTACATGACCCAATATAGACACACAAAGTGCCGAAACAGTCAGAGGTGATGGCCATCAGCGATATAAACGTTTTCACGCCTGCTACAAGGATCGAACACCAGTCAACCGGAGTTCCCCTTACAGTAGAGTCAAACGCGCTATCGACTGAGCTACCGCGTCTCAATTTATTGTGCCATTGCTGCAATCTGCAAACCTCTTGTGTTGAAAAGAAATGTACTGTATGTCTGTATATATAGACAGAAAACTTTGTGCTATAAGAGCAGGCAGGGACGGATATCTTTGGCTTTATTTATTACTAAAAATGCAGTTTTAAAGCAATTCTTAAACAATTTTGCATTTTTCCTTGCTATTTTTTAAAACATTTTTTTAGACAAAAATTCGACCCCCATTTTTCTTCCCCGTGGACGCTCAATTGTCGGTACAATGTGCCTGGATTTCAAGTTTTAAAAATCGGCTACCCTATTTGAAAGAAGCTGCAGTTAGAGTATAAACTGAGTCATTATTACACCTGAAAAATATCTCAGCACCAAAACATGAAAATAGGACTAATAATATTTAGGGTTAAAAAATTGTCGCAATTTGAAATTTCTCGTCGTTAAAGTAAATCGAAATAAGAAATGTGAATAATATACCGTTTATTTAATTCCCTGTGATGCTAGAACGTTACAGTATTGCACTTATAGGGTAACGGTCCAGACTACGACTATTTAAACATTTATCCCAGAAAAGTTGCATAATTATGTGCTTTCATGGAGTTGCAACCATCGTCTTCCTCGATTTGTTTTAAAGTAATTATGTCTAATTATCATTTCAACACAGAATAAATGACTTGTACGAACTTAACTATAATATTATTTTTTTAACATTTTCTTACCATTTCAGATGTTGCATGTGGAAAATAATAAAATAGTTTATTTCAACATCTCCTTAAAGAATTGGCTATAAACGTACATTTTGCTCACCGAAATAAAACACACTCCACTGTCTCTAAAATAGTATACTAATAGGTTTCGCCTAGCAACGACGATAACAATTTGAAATAAAGTTTGTAGCTGCATAACTCTGTATTTCCTCATGCTCTTTGGAGTGTGTTGGTTCGGCACTGATTGCGACTGTTCTTGGGGAATGAATGATATCAAACTGCTGTATACCATTGTAAAGGTATTTCATTAGATACAACTGTATTTTACAATGTTCTACTTCTCCACATTATTTCGTCAGTGTACATTAATATACAAAAACATGTTCACCTTTTGGTCTACCCGAAATATGTGAAAGTACCGGTACGACGCCGAAGTCTTGACGTATTTAGCACATTCATTTATATTTTAAATATTCTGGTCCCACGATATGTAGCCTACTAGTGAACAAGTACTGTATAATCATAACGTCGAAGGAATGTAAAAGTTGGAGTGTACTAAGGGATTTGCTTATTGGCAACTTCCTTTCCGCGCAGGCACATTCACATTAGAATTTGGTATGAGTTGAAAGTGAGATTTTCAACTCATGCCAAAAAGTATTCATCTGGAATTCTGCTTATTCATCAGGAGAGAACCACACACATACTCATATACTCCAGCACATACAGTATACGTATATATATACATTCCAGCACGGAGGAGGAGTTATTATTGAAGATTACACTGCAAGTACAAGTTTATAACATGTAGTGCAGAAGGAACGAAACGCGGAGCAGATTTTCCCTGTACTTCATTTTATTGCATTCTAAATTGTTTACCTCGATTACGATACATTATAGAAAGTTGATTTGGTATTGAAACATTGACTATTTTCTCAATTAGAGACTGTAGCCTATATTCAATGATAGCTTACTATCGTATTCCTGTTTGTATTTTTTTGTAGGATAATCCAAAGTTAGTGTTTTTACGGTAGATTTACTTCCAATAATGTATACGTCAGCAGGATTTTTTTTTTCAAATCTACTATCTTTTATTAATTGTGCAAAAACTTTAGTTGATTTAAATTGAAAATTAACTTTCTCTATCATAATATGTGTAAATAAATTTATCACTTCCTTTCTCCTACTGGCAACTGCCATTTTCCATATTTTTAACTGTTGAATGATTTCACTGTATCTTGTAGGATAAAAATCATTTTCGTTTACTGTGTGTTGATGTGTTAATTCAAATTTAATTAATTGTCAACACATTATTATACTTTTCACTATTCTTCAAATTTGAAAACAACGGTGATTTTACGCTATTGCGTATTGTATGTAAAATGCGTTTTGATTCTGAAAATATTTATCGCATACAAATACGATGAAGTATTCAAAATTCAATTGTAAATATGTATCGTCAACAAGTTCGCTAATTTCCAAATAATTCGAGTTCTAATTGTTTTTAAATTGTTCAACATACAGATGAATTATTTACATTTTTGGTAGCTGCAGTACCATTCTGTAGACGCCTATTTGCTGAATAAGGGTGGCTGTACACCGACCAATAACAAAATTTTACTGGAAACGAAAGCGCGATCCAGTATAATTCTACACAACCCAGCGTCACACAACAATGCATACACTATACTGCTCCAACCACAAACAGGAGGTTAAACTGAGGTTAGATTTGGCTGGAGTTTTATCCTCACTTGACCATACATGGGAATCCGATCTCCGGTCAAAGGGTTATTTTGAGTGTGTATTTCCGCAACCGGTAGAGATTCTAATTCCGCTGTACTGGTGGCTGCATGTTGTTTTTGCTGTACTTGCAATGGTGAAATGCAGCGCAACGATCAGTATTACTAGAGTTCAGAATAGGGGTACTAATCTCAGTTTAACCACCAGTTTTTTCCTGGATCAATCGAAGGTTAGCGATTTATGTCACGTTCAGACTAGGACCTTATAAATACCTTAAGGTAAGGCAATACCTAAGTACCTAGTCTTAACGCACCTTAAGGTGTCCTCAGACTAGGTGCTTAAGTATCGCCTTACTTTGAGGTCTTAGTCTGAACGTGACATAAGAATCTTGCTGGTTCAATTTCTGAAGGCCCCATTTTAATTTTTTAAATAGACAAAACCGTTAGATATCCTGTGTGGTTTATTGCTGACCGGAATATTGTTGGATCAGTATGCAGGCACCATACATAATACAACTATATAACTAATTATATAGTAAAATTATCCACCCGGTAATACTGAAAAAGTTTGTTGGACACCAGTTGTTCGATATAATATGAGTCTTGGTGCTTGGATGGTAAATAATATGAATATCTGATTCAGTCGAACCCTTTTTCGTGCCTTTCACGAAATTTTAAATAACAATCATAACCATTGAAACATTGATAATTTTCTAATATAGTCTACATTAGAAAAATTACCATTGTGGTCATGGTTATTTGAAATACAAATACGCAGACTTATTGACGTCACTCCACGCCAACTCCACTCCAACAGTAGCTCAAAAATAGCACTCCGGAACTCCGCTCCCACCCCACTCCATACGCAAGCCTGAAATAGCACTCCATTTCCATTCCACTCCCGTTTCAGTAGTAAAACAGCACTCAACTCCAACTCCCCTTCGGTCTGAAGTACAAAATGTCAGTCCACTCCAACTCCCCTTCGAAGTCGGAGTGTGAGTGGAGTTGGAGTGGAGTGTAGCTCGCGGAATGGAAACGGGGTGAAGTTGTCCCACCTCTGCAAATACCTGTTTAGATAATTATTATTGTGACTATCATTGTTAACATTGAAATGATATGGAAAACCCCTTTTAAACATTTATTATTTAGTAGGCCCTACTATTTCTTAGGATCTGACAGATGGTTCGTATTAAATCAACCACAGTAAAATAAAGTGCAATGCTATAATATATAATAGCAGAATAATGGTTGTTTATATTTTGATAAAAATCTGTAAATCAGGTTTAATGAAAATTACCATTGCAATATATTGGATTTTCCCTATTTACACTATACAGAAAATGAAATATTAAAAAAAACAGTCGACTAAAACCTAAGAAATAGTCGTCCATTTTCTTCCGAGATGCACACGACAGTTGATATTATGATGTGAAAAAAACTACACATCATCGTAGTGACGTTTTGGCATCGGCGAACACTCCGTACAAGTTGACTGGTTTGAAATTAATTGTTGTTGTGAAAGCGAAATAATTAATTTGAATCAATATTGTTGAATATTCTATTATGTGAAATTTAACTACGTTGAAAGCTTACCAACCTGTAACACTACTAATTAAAACTATTTTAGGATACCTGCTCTGGATGAATTTGACGTGAAAAGTGCGCTGTTTTACAACGTATGAAATTTCAATCCATCCTACCTAAAATAGAACAATCATTGTTCTATTTAAGAGCTGTCAATCATACTATGTACTACATAATCACGGTATAATGAAATAGCTCCGAGAGAATTTGATATTGCATCAAAATGTAATTTAAACTTTAAACCGGCAAGTAGAATGTGTAATGCGATTTGCGGGAGACTATGTACGAGATAAATTATATAAAACTTATTTTTTCATTCTTTTTGTGAATGTACAATTGCTTGCGTATAATGTCATTATGGAGTATGCTTGAGTTGTTTCTAATAGAGATATTAACTACTGTACTGCTTATAATTCAAATTATTAATCACATTAAATTCATTTGATGTTGAAACTTCTATATAATTTCAGAACATTATAATATTGTGCACCGTTTTTTTGTTTTGTATTTACAATACGCTATTTTTAAAGCTGATGAATGAATTAAATGTAATTCGCTTTGAAATGAAAAGCCCATTTTACAAATAACAACACAAGAACAAATACAAACGTAGCCTAATGTGTTGTATACCCTGTGTTTGAAAAAAACCTTTGTATGTTTTTTCAACCTATAGAAGTGCATTTAATCGTAAGAGTACTTTTCGCACAATATCAAAATGCGATGTGTTCATGTATACTATATCATGTCTATTAATAGTACTACATGTTGTAACGAAGTAGTTACACAAGAGCGCTCAATGCATAATATCCCCTCAAAAAAAAAAAAGAAAAAAAAGCGTAAGCTATCCGTCATTCTGCCTCGACTAAGAGAAAAGGATTTACAGCTCTCACAGTATATCCCACTTCTCTCGCTCATTTATTTTTACTCTTGGAAAGAATTTTAGCTGGCTTCTCGTGTTTTGAAACGTTCAAATAATAATTATGGTGGTCGGAATTTCGGGATGCTTTCAATTTCTTTTATTTTTATACAGGGGTGGCCTTAGAGGTGACCAGGGTCGGTAAAGTCGAGCCCCCTCCCCCCGTCAGAATTTTTATTTTATTTTCGTCAGGCAAGCAAACGGAAAATTTAAGAAAAAGATGGAACATAAGAAGAAAAACACAAATTAAAACAATCTCATATTAAAACTGCATGTTTTGCACTGAAACCGTAAAAATTTTCGCCCTCACGAACCGTTTAACTTGACATTTACTTTCCACGCTTTTCACCAAACACCAATTATTAGCTCTGCTCTATTTCTTCTGTATTATTAATGGTAGGTGGACACCATTTATTCTTGTCGGGCAAGCAAACGGAAAAATCAAGAAGGAAAATGAGAATGAAACGAAAAGAACGGATTAAAATTGCACATTTTGCACTGAAATGGTAAAAAATTTCGAACTCGCTTCGCTCGGGCTTGGCTTTGTCTTTATATTACTTCTCATGCTAGCGCGAATCATGCAGATGGGTCTGACTTAATAGTGCTTCCGTACTATAGTACTGGTGGGTATACAGTTTATTCAATATTAAGAAAATGGGTCGTGGAAAACTGATGTAGTATATTTTACGCTATAGCCACCCACATCGTTAGACAAATCCTGGCGCCACCCCTGCTTAAGTGCTGTTTATGTGTCCTTATTTAAATTGCATTTATTTTTATTTCTTTAATCATCACCATATGTTATTCTGTATAATAAAATATCTGAAATATATTTTAAAAAATGGCGTAACAATATTCAGCTGATTATTTATAAATTTGAAAAGGACGCTGCTGAGAGGCTATCAATAAACTAATAGATTTTAGCACCTATCAAATGAATTTTAAAAGTTTGAGAGAAAATAAGATTATTCTGTGCTACTAATTAAATTTTGCGGGTCGGCACTATTGCCGTAAAGTGACGTCTTAAAATTATTCCAATGTGTACGGTTTTAGTTCTGTTATACATTAATATTTAATTTCAAATACGAAGTGTATGAATCAGCATCTGTTTGAAAAATCCTAGAAACAAATCAATGTTCGCAATTCAGGTAACCATATTTTTTTTTCATAGATATTTACAAAACCACTTGATTTTTTTTTCTTTAGCAAGGTAATTCCACGAAATACTTTCATTAACGTTTTATGCCTGTTTAAATCACCAAAAGCAAATAAAATAAATTTCCTTGGAGCGACGTGAAGTAAAGTCGTAAAGCAAAGAAAGCTAATATTTCTTACTTTTCCTTTCCCATCAGATTGATTGAATCAATATCGTGCAAAGGTGATTTCTGTACGACAGTATTTCTTTATTCCCAAACCACTACTTAGTTCCACTCTTCAAACTTTGGAACCAGGAACTTTTATTTTAGTAAAATTTCCTCACGTGCTTTGGAAATTAGCCTTGTTTGCTAATAATCATGTTCATCCTTTTCATTTCACTTCCCAAATGGAAAGTTTCGCCTCAAACCACACTGCTTTCCAAGAATGTCATTATTTTCCAGTAGTAGAGCGGATTAAAATAAACATATCCCTTTGGCTTCTACTATGAATGCTATTTGTGTAAAGTTGAATGGTTTGAAGATTTATATTGTTAGATTGGCGTACTATGAATGGAATTATTTATACAATAATAATATTTCCGTTGGGTGTTATTAAAGTTTGCTTGTATTCATGTACAATGTAAAAGAATAAAGTTGTGGTAATATATGAAAGCTGTTTAAAAGAAACTATCGGTGGATGGCGTTTTTATCCTTTTAAGAATCAGAGTTTATTATACATTTATTACTCAACGTAAAATAACTTACGCTATATTATAAAGCAGACACATGTTTAAATTCGGACTATATAGTTTTTGTGGTTACTCCAGAAATACGTTTAATATAATATTCGGTTATTTTTAATTATTTTTCAAGTAGAACGTCCAGTCATTTTAATTTATGTAAAGTCACAAATATTTTTAGAAGACATTTTGGGTAAGGAAATTATCAAACTATTTTGTAAACTCGGGGACATTAGAAGACCCAGGGAATTAAACAGGGAATGTTGTTCATGCGAACATGGGAATAATATGATTCGCATGGAAGTTGAGTCTAAGAGGTATACCAGCAGTACTATTTTGATCTTTTTTTTTTTTTTTTTTTTTTAAGAAATATCGAAAATGAGTTTTGGCTTGTGATATTTCAGTTATGATAATTATATGGTTCCAGCTAACGACTTAAGCCACAGCCTTCAAACGCAATTAAAAGAATAGTTATATTAAAAAGGAAGTAAATTACGGCTGCACACTTGGAGAAACCACTCAATCCAGCATCTTTATTATTACCGCACCTTTCATGCACCAAAAGTAAGCAAGTTTTCTGTCACTTTCTTAGAGGAAACAGTTTTTTTTTTTAAAGTAGTTTGAAAATACTTACATGAATATACGGCATGACAATTTTACTTTTATTGACATATTTGAGCAAAATGGCAATTTTGTTTACATTAAACATGATTTTCGAGCACGTAATTCAATGAAGTGATGCAAATCCATTCTTCAACCTGAAATGTCATTTGTAGAAATGTCTCTAATTCTCCAAAAATATTGTTAACAAAAATATTTAGAACTTTACATCATTCTGTCAGCACAATTTAAAAATAGTTATTTTAAAACATATGATTGCTGACTGAAAGCAATAGTACAGCAATAAATTCAATTGGAAATTTTAAATATTTATTTATCCCTGACTCTTCTGCAACCTATGCACTTCTATTGTAAACGTTGAGTAAGTGGTTGCCTACATATAAGGGCAATTAACTCTTATGTGATGGGATTATAGAAAAGCGTGTACATCACAGAACAAGAAACGATCACATAATCTCAGTAATTATAGAAACTTTTTCTTTCATTTTATAGCTCAGGCACTTTGTGTTTCGGAACTATATTACTACCAACGAATATTCTCCTGGTGATAAATTTACGATATCGAAGTAGGAAGCAAAAGTCTCAAACGAAAATATAAAATATTTTTGTAACTGCCATAAAACGTGATTGCCACATTAAGTTCATTACACAGTGAAAATTTAGTTTCTCTATATAACTATTTGACAAGTGACTATTATTACAGACACTCTTTACTGAATTCCGTAAACTATTTTACAATGTAATAGCACGTACTGTATCATCACTATCATGTCGAGTCCGTCCACACGTGAACGATGAAATACCTTTGTTAAATATATTGAATCGTCATGAAGTATTGAAGTTTGATGCTATTGCCATTAAGTGTATGCTTTTATGGTTAGTGTTAGAGGCCGTCATGTAATTTGATATAATGTTAATATTGTTTTCAACTAAAAATATTGTCGTTTTTATTTCCTTTTTCATTATATGAAACGTAATAAAATATTAACGCTTACACATTAAAGTTGTAGTGCATGCTGATGGGACACTCGCAGTCTGCTGATGCATTTGTTCTTACAGTTGAGTAAATGTATATTCGCGCATAATTTAACATCTTTTTGTTCCATGGATATTATTATGTATAAAACATGGAATCCTGTATTTTGAAAGCAGTAGGTTTGCTGAATAATTGAATTAACTGGAGAAACATTCGATGTATATAACATGCGGCCAATGCATCATATATAATTATGAAAGGAAAGGATAACTGATGCACATGTTTTCCATCTATGATATAGAATTCTGTTTAGATACTAAATAAAAGATCAACTGTAAAGTATTAGATAAATAATAACTGTACGCGAAAATGAATGGATGACTGTGAGATGCACCATGCACCAGTGGCGAACTGGCCCGTAGGGACAGGGGGAAGTTTCCCCCTGGACCGGTCGCCTGGTACATTTTGGTGTATTAATATTTCTTGTTACTAATTGAAGTTTGGTCCAATTTAATTCTAAATTAAGTAGTATTAAATTACAACATCAAGGGAATAAAGAACTGTCATTACTTTAAACAAAATGGATAGGGGCCTATAATAATGTTGCTATTTCTTAAAACTCGAATGACCCGAAAACATGTAGCAATAATTATTCGCGAAATGTGCAAATAAATAAAATGATAAAGGTGAATTCACAAAACAGATTGTTGTAGTAAAAGCTGCGAGCCAGTGAAATTTCCTGCTTGCGATGAATTTTAGAAATGGCTTAAAGCTGCGCCCAG
>JAQFYR010000907.1:0-11218 GCA_034694985.1 Campodea silvestrii
GCCAAAACCAGGAAAAACAGTCGAGCAGAACTTTGAGTCCAAACTCCTGTGAGTTCAGGTCCTTTTGAACAGCTGTGATATGACCTTGAGTTAAGCAAGCGCTCGTACTTGGAGTCGAACTCATCCTAGAAGGAACTTGGAGGTTGTATTTGTAACAATCTGGTACAGGTCTAAAGGATTTTTTTTGTTTTTTTTTATTGTAAAACGTTCTTGTATTTCTTTCCCTTCCCCTGGACCCTCTCCTGTTATTGATGAATATTTGAGAACAATTTTTTCATTGAACCTCTATCTGACCATGATTATGGGCGTTCACTTTTGGGGGGTATAGGGCTAAATCGAATTTTCAATTAGACCACGGATGACTAAAGGGTAAGGCACGGCCCTGTATTAATTTATTGGCTAATGATGAGTGTAGTTTTTTTAATTCTTCTGATTAGTCTCAGGTCCATGTAGCTGATGACTATTGTAATTCAGAATGTTATATTCGAAAAGGGTTTTCGAGTACTTAAATAATAAATAAGATTACAGAAATGGCATTAAATTTGTTTTATTTCTTTAGAGATTGGCACTCTGCAGGCATTCATTATTGCTACGGTAGATTTTTCAAGGTTTATGCATATGACTTTTTGTGTAAATATTACCGCAATACATCATTTTTGAAAGCAGTTACTGTCCAGTTTATTTGATTGAACGTTAATTGACTATATTATTAACTTGAGTATGAACAAATATTGAAGAAAATTATGACAGCAAAAATTAATGTTTTTGCTAATCGATTCCATGAAATAGATCCCATGAGGAATAAAATAATATATCTATGTGATTGCGTAATGTTGATCAGGTGAGCAATATGTAAAGACGAATTTCTCTCTAAAAGCACTGAAAGTGGAGTATTTTTATTTAGTGGGTAATAAGTAAATACTTCTTTTTATTTCGTGGGTAATAATAATGAATTCAGTTAAGATTCGAAATAGTGGAAATTTACCAGAAAACATTTCAATAGTAATTTATTTCAGTGCGTATTAACAGTATCACAATTTCTGAGCAGCTAAGTGAATTCGTTAAAATAACCGATACGTAATCGGGAGGTACTCGGTTCAATTCTCGCCGAAACATGACTGTGTCTGAGGTTAGGGATACTAAATTCCTATAGAGTATTACAGTGTATGAATTCGTTGGAAATTTTGCACAAAATAATATACATCATATACGCGTGAAAAATTGTTCGTCATCAATGTCTGCTAAACTAAAATAATTTGACATTAAAAATATACATGATTGGTATTTCAATGTTTTTTTAAACATTGTCTATCTTCAGCAGGTATATCAGATTGGTGAATTGCCCACACTGTAGACAAACTTAGCACTATCGTCAATGCAAAAAAATAGATACACCAACGTAGATAATCTTCAATATTAGAATACAGGTACAAAAAATAGTAATCTCTTCTAATATGCTTGTATGAGCAATAAATGTTTTGTGTGAAACAATGAGTACAAATATTTGCTTAAAATGTGGCTATTGAAAATGCACAATTTTATTTTGGAAACAGTTTTGATTTACATGACATTTTATACAGTGATATCGGCAAAGAACAAAAGTGAAATTAAAAGTATTTCCCAAAACATTCAATTTTTTCCAAGACACAAGACTCCTTCATTGTCCATGGATAATATTTCGTTGCAGTGTGGATACTATGAATTTTCATTTGTGAAAACAAAGCCATTAAAGCTATACAACATCAATCTAAAAGGAAGACATATTCGGGTGTACAATTTATTACCAGGGTACACAAAGTTTTCATCCGAGCATTGTAATGACAAAAACATTTTCTTTGCATGGATGATTACTTGTGACATAGCAAGAGTTTTGAACTTCTCATTTTCCGCTAAAGACACGGACAATATAATTTTCCTTAATTATATTTTTACTAATTTGACAGTGGATGACGATTCTGAGTATTTTTATGGAGTTGGATTTTTGTACAGCCCTCAGATCAGTAATAAAGATTACACAAGGCCAATTACAATCGACAATATGCGTTACGTTACACGGACACCTAGACAAATTTATGAATGGTTCACTTTTGCACAGCCACTTCATATTTACACATGGTCATGTATATTAGCAATTATTTTTCTAACTTCACTTTTCAATGAAATTACTTTAAAACATAGTCGCACAAACTCGTATCTTAAAAGTGTAATGTTGCTTATGGGGACACTGATTCGTTATTTGCTCTTACAATGCCCAAATACAGACACACGGAAATAAAGGTTTTTACTTGGTTCTTGGTTATGGTTTGTGATACTTATATTAACAGCTTATAACTCAAAATTATATTCATTTCTAACCGTACCTGAAGAAGAATCACTCCCAGATACTTTTTGTGATTTAGTGATAGACCGAAGATTTACAATAACTATTGGAGGACCGTATAGGGACTTGCTCGAAGGGGAACTGCAGATATGTCAATATTCAGACGATGTCAACCAAAATATTATGAACACTAAAGTAGAGTACGTTCAGTCACTCGACTCATTGCTTGCTATTTCGAAAGGCAAAAGTTTTGCTGCTTTCACGTACGAATCTTATTTTAATATGTTGTGCAATAACATATTATTTGAAATTTGCTATGTAGAAAAACAGTTTGTATTTTCAAATGAACGAAGAAAAAAGGTATTCTGGTCCGTGGTGTTTCCTAAAAACACAACCTATGCGCTGTATGCTGACAAGGTTGTGCAATTACTATATGGGACAGTGGGTTACTGGTGAAATATAATTACTTAAATCCAGCTTTGTACAACAGTATAGGTTACATAAGACATAATATTCTTAATTATGATCCGAGAAACACATTTAAATCGGATGATGCAGTAAAGGTTTTCAATATCTATCAATCACGTGGTATTTTTTATTTGTTTGTAGCAGTAATAATCGCATCAGTTGCAGTAATATGCGTAGAACTTATTTTATACATCATGTCTCAGGACGTGGAGCCAGACGGGGTTTCGGGGGATGCGGGGACCCCCCGTCGGCAATTTTCGGCAACCCCATCATATAATATTCGCATTTCATCTGAAAATGGTAAAACAAGGACAACACGTGAAATATTTTTTTTGACTTAATGGTAATAACAACAAAAATAAACCATCGAAGTTGATCTCTTTTTAAAAGTTAATAAATTTCTGGAAGGCAAGAATACTGTATTCCAGGCACATGACAAAGCAAAACACACTGCTGCTTCTATCATGAAAATATGGAAACTGACGATATTGTATACAAAAGAGCGCGTTCCAGTTACAGCTCTCACTATTTTTTTACTGTGTTTGAAACTAAGTAATATTTAAAAAAAAAAACCTTTTTTTATGTAATAGTGAATTTCGTGTTACATTCCCCTTGAAAATTTCAGGTCAAAGCATTTAGTTTTTTTTCTGTAAAATACTTTTCAACGATAAATAAAATTATTTTTGGCCGAAACCTCGGTCGCATGCCGAACCTACCCATACACATCATACCCATACCCATATTTTCTTGGTTAGAAGAAGGTAGTCCCCAGAGGGGTTAAAGAGTTGTAAAACATCCAACTGCTGGATCCTGCATGTACTTAAATATTCAGTAATAATATTAATACTAAAAGTAGTTCCTATGGGTAACTTACCCAATCACATCTGTCTCTTTAATTTAATATTATTTATGTTTTGAATACTTCTGAATGTAAATAAATTGAAACCGTAAATAAAAGTAAATCAAGTAACTTTATGAAACGAAAATTGATGATAGAGAAATACAAAATTCTCTTTAAACAACAAATATATGGGCATATATAATAATAATAAAATTCTCCTTTACATGAACTTTACCTCTACAGCATTACTTGGTGTGAATTTGCAAATGTTATGTAAAAATGCATCGTTTAAACCTGAAATATTATTTCGAATCATTGCATATGCTGAATTATACTAATTTGATAGGAAAAATGTACACACATTACTGCAATCTATTACTATTTCAATGTTATTTCAACATTGCGTGCCTTCACAGACAGCTATATGATATTAGTAAAAAAAATTGAGTACATTAATTAGATTTCTTAGTATTTTCAATAATAAATGCACACACTGTACATTATACACAAAGTTACCACCTCCACTCCAGCAGTAGCTCAAAAATAGCACTCTGATCCCACTCCACTTCATATGAAAGCCTCAAATAGCACTCCACTTCCACTCCACTCCAGTTGCAGTCATGAAACAACACTCTACTCCAACTCTGCTTCAGTTTAAAGTACAAAATGTAACTCCACTCCAACTCCCCTCCGAAGTCCTAGTGTGAGTGGAGTTCGAGTGGACGAGTGCAGATTGCGGAGTGCAAATGAGTGGAGTTGTCAAAACTTTGCTGTTAACCTTTGATTTAGGCTGTCTTTGTGCTTGATTTGGGCATATATACTAAAGCAGATGCCATTTGGATTTTCAGTATAAGCTATTGAATGTGAATTTTTCTCGGTTTATTGCGGTTGAACTCATAAAGCAACTGAATGTCAAATAATATTGTGCGTTTGATATTTTATACAATAATTTTGCAATAATTTAAATCATTTTTCACGACTTTTTCAGTAAAAATACAGAAAAATCAAATAAACTTGCAGTTACCGAAAATTAAATAATTTGTCATTTTTGAGTGATTTTTCTAAAATATTTAACCAAAATAAGTCAATTTTGGAAATGTGTCAGTTTGAACCAGGTTTTTTCGAAATAGTGCCAGATACCCACAGTCCCACAGATGGGTGCCAGCCTGTAAGGTGGCAAGGAAGTATGCCAGATCTGGTACAATTGTGCCAAGTGTAACAATACTGGTACTCAGTTGATAGAGCTGTTGGCGCCATGTGAGCAGAAAGCTGTAGATTCCAATCCTAAGCGGGGGCCAATTTTTTTTCAACTGTATTGTTATTAAAAGAGTTTTTTTTATAAAGTGACACTAATAGGTTCTTCACGAGTAAGGTTTCGCTCGACTTGCTGAGTCTCGGTCTTGAGTTTTCGAAAGAAGTCTTGGTCTCAAGTCTCGACCTTAAAAGTCTCGGTCTCGACTTTGAAAGTCTCGGTCTCGACTTTGAAAGTCTCGGTCTCGAGTCTCCTCTAGGCCGAGATGCTCGAAGTCTCGACTGATTTTTTAAACGAGCGTCTTGACCATGAAAATCAGAACGTCTCGTCTTCAAACCGAAGCGTCTCCACCTTGAAAACCCGAGTGTCCCCTCTTCAAATCGAGCGTCTCGACCTTGAAAACCCGTGCGTCTCATCTTCAAACTGAGCGTCTCGATCTTGAAACCCCGAGCGTCTCGACCTTGAATATTATAAGAGGGAAGTCCTTTATTTTCTTCTCGCAATGTATACTGCTACTTTCCTTCTAGTCACACTCACTTGCAAGGACGCTACAGGATGTTAGAGCGGTCAGAACCTTTTCAAGAAAACAATAGAGACTCACGAGCGAGACTTTGCTGCCGTCGATCGAGCCTTTATTCGAGCCTGGTCTCGCTCGGGCTCGTGTTGACGAGCCGGAGCGAGCTCGAGCCCCTCCCTTTCTACATGAGCCGATCCCGAGCTTTACCTACCGAGCTTCGAGAGGGCTTTCAATGTTTACTACCATGCTCGACTAAAATTTGGTATTTTTTGAATTCACATTATTAATGTGCATAAATCATTCTGCAATAAATATAATACCATCAAACATATGAATTGTTTGCAGTCATAAAATTACACAAACTATCGGCGAATACAGGTGAACACTAACAGATTCCGATGAAGGTCATAAAACTGTGCCGTAGCTCGTGTGAGTTCCGAACTCCTGATTTGAATTCCGAAAAATTCCGACAGTAAACTATTGAATTCCGAGTAGACGGAACTCCTATGAATTCTAGCAAATCTCCCATGAACGCTAGATGTGAACTCAAGCGGAGCATATGGAGAATTAAAAGGAACTCTGGCGAATTCTTTCAAACTCCGAAGAAGTCCGGCGAACTCCTATGGGGAATTCCCCTAACCCTGAACTTCAGCGTACGAGAATTTGTAGATATGTAGAACCCCTCGTATTTGACCATCGAATTAATAGGTACAGTGCAACAGAAAGAGAAAAGCTAGAACATCTCATTTTAATCGAGCTGCTCGTCTACAGTCGAGCTAGCTCGAGCCTGATCACCGCTACTCGATAGCTAGCCCGAGCAAAGGCCATCCAGAAATTAAAGTTGCTGTAAAGCTTCTCATTCACTACGTCGGATCAGATCGGATCAGTTCGGAATGGAAACTAACGAAAAATATCATATGCATTCATATAGGTGAAATACCGCACATCACGTCAGATCGGATCGGACCGGATTTTTCCATTTAACTCCATGTTAAAGAAACTTCCGGTCTGATCCATTCTGATCTGATCCGATGTGGTGTGCGACTGGCTTAACAGGAGCAGGAGGAATATAAATATTCATCAAAATAATATCATGCATCAAATACTTTTTGCAGTCAAGGAATTTTTAAAACTATTAATTCAAAATCCATCGACAATGGAATTGAAATACTGTGAGCAATAACCATAAAATATTATTTTAAATCAATATATCTGCCAAACTAAAACAATTTGACAGTGAAAATATACGCTTGTTACCAAAATCGATTTATATTTCAATGCTATTCAAACATTGCGTGCCTTCATAAGCAGTTATGTGATATTAGTAAAAGAAATTCAATTACGTAAATTACATTTCTTACTATTTTAATAATACATGCATACACTGTACACAAAGATATCATGACTGTCAATACAAAAAATAAATAAAACAATTCAAATAATCTTCAGTATTAGAATATCAATACGCAAAATAATATTGAGTGTTAGCATACTTGTACACGAACACCATCGTATAAAAATACGCTTCGCTTATTCGATGGGAACATTATACGTTTTTTGATACACAATTAGTGCAATAATTGACTCAAAATCCCGATATTCAAAATGAACAATATTATTTTGTCAACAGCTTTGGTTTACATGACATTTTATTCAGTGATAACGGCAAAGAACACCAGTGAAATTAAAAATAGTACCAAGAGCATTCAGTTTTTTAAAAGACCTGAGACTGTATCATTGTCCACGGATAATATATCGTTGAAGTCTGGATATAATGAATTTTCATTTCTGAAAACGAAGCCGTTAAATTTAAACAACATCAATCTGAAAGGTAGATATATTCGGGCGTACAGTATGGAACTAGGGTATACAAACTTTTCATCCGAACATTGTAATGACAAAAATATTGTATTTGCATGGATGATTACTTGTGACATTGCAAGAGTTTTGAACTTCACATTTTCTGTTAAAGAACTGGAGTATACAATTTTCATGAATTATTTTTATACTAATTTGACAGTTGACGACGATTCTGAGTATTTTTATAGCCTTGGACTTTTGTACAGCCCTCAGATCAGTAATAAATATTACACGAGGCCGTATCTATATGAGGGCTTGCGGAATGTTACAAGAGTGCCTAGACTAACTTATGAATGGTTCACTTTTGCACGGCCACTTCATATTTACACCTGGTCATGTATATTAGCAATTATTTTTCTAACTTCACTTTTCAATGAAATTACTGTAAAGCATAGTCGTACAAACTCATATCTTAAAAGTGCAACGTTGCATATATGGACACTGATTCGTTATTTACTTTCACAATGCCCAAGTATTGACAAACGAATATCCAGGTTTGTACTTAGTTCTTGGTTATGGTTTGTGATACTTATATTAACAGCATATAACTCAAAGTTATATTCATTTCTAACAGTACCTCAAAAAGAATTACTCCCAGATAGTTTTGTGACTTAGTGGCAGACGAACGATTTACAATAGCTATTGATCAATCTGATACGTAACTGATTGACGCAGAACTGCAGACATGTCAATATGTTAAACGAAATGTTTTGAAGAATAAAATAGAGTACATTCCGGTACTTGACTCATTGCTTGCTATTTCGAAAGGCAGAAGTTTCGCTGCTTTCTCCATCGAATCTTATTTTGATTTTTTGTGCAGCAATATATTATTTGAAGTTTGCTATATAGAATGTCTAATGAACGAATAAAAATGGAACACTGGTCCGTAGTGTTTCCGAAAAACACAGCCTATGTGCTGTATGCTGACAAGGTTGTACAATTATTATGGGATAGTGGGTTAATGGTGAAATATAGGTACTTAAATGCAGCTTTGTACGACAGTATTGGTTACATCAGACATAATATCCTTAATCATGATACGAGAAATACTACATTGACATTTGAATCAGATTCTGCAGTAAGGGTTTTCAATATGTATCAACTACGTGGTATTTTTTATTTGTTTATAGCGGGAGTAATCATATCAATTGTTGTAATATGTGTAGAACTTATTTTATACATTAGATAACTCTAAAAATGTGGACAGACTTTGCGACAAAAAAACAAATGAAACAAGCTTGTGAAACCTTCTTCGCGCTATTTTCCGAATTATACACTTCTACCAGCGTTGATTTTAGTGTATCAATAAATATGACAAAACATTTGTTATTTCTACACTAATTTTAAACAGATTGGCAATCTAGTTTCAAGAAATATATTTAATTCTCTATTTTAAAGGGGGCCTGTTTTGGAGTTTTATATTACCTTTATCATAAGGTATACATATTCGGGTGTACAGTATAGTACTAACGTTCACAAACTTTTCATTCGAACATTGTAATGACAAAAACGCTTATTTCGCATGGATGATTACTTGTGACATGGCAAGAGTTTTGAACTTCACATTTTCCTCTAAAGATCAGGATTATGCAATTTTCATTAATTATTTTCTGAATAATTTGACAGCAGACGACGATTCTGGGTATTTTTATAACTTCAGATATTTGTACAGCCCTCAGATCAGTAATAAATATTACACAAGGCCGATTGTATATGAGGGCATGCAGTACGTCACAAAGAACGCCTAGGCAAATTTATGAATGGTTGACCTTTGCGCAACCACTCCATATTTACACGTGGTCATGTATATTAGCAATTATTCTTCTAACTTCGCTTTTCAACGAAATTATTGTAAAACCTTGTCGCACAAACTCGTATCTTAAAAGTGTAATATTGTTTATGTGGACACTGATACGTTATTTGCTCGTACAATGCCCAAGTATAGACAAACGGATATCCGGATTCGTGCTTGGTTCTTGGATATGGTTTATGATACTTATGGTAACAGCATATAACTCAAAAATATAGTCATTTCTAACTCTTCCTGAAAAAGAATCACTCCCAGATACTTTGTGTGATTTAGTGACAGACCGAAGATTTACTGTAACTTTTCATAAACCAGACACCTTCTTGTTCGAACAGGAACTGCAGACATGTCAATATTCAAATGACGTTAACCAAAATATAATGAAAAATAAAATAGAGTACGCTCAGACAGCTGACTCGTTGCTTGCTATTTCGAAAGGCAGAAGTTTCGCTGCTTTCACATACGAAACTTATTTTGATTTCGCATGCAACAATTTATTATTTCAAATTTGCTATGCGGAAAAAAAATTTGTATTTTCTAACAATCGAATAAGAACGATGCACTGGTCCGTGGTGTTTCCCAAAAATACAGCCTATTTACCATATGCCGACAAGGTTGTACAATTACTGTGGGACAGTGGGTTAATGGTAAAATATCAATACTTAAATCCAGCTTTGTACAACAGTATAGTTTACATAAAACATAATAATCTTAGTTATGATCTGAGAAATACTACATTGACATTTGAATCAGATGATGCAGTGAGTGTTTTCAATATGTATCAATTACGTGGTATTTTTTATTTGTTTGTAGCAGGAATAATTATACCAATTGCTGTTTTAAGTGTAGAACTTAGCTCATATATCAGATAACAATAAAATATGTGAGCAGATTTTTCGTCAAAAATATCAAATGAAACAAGCTTAGGAAAAACTTTTCCGGACTATTTTGTAAATTTCTTAATTCTACAAGCTTGTACTCCTTATGTTGTTTTTAATGTATCAATAGACATGACAAAACATATTTTGTTATTTCTGCACTAATTGTAAACAGATTAGTAATCCACTTTCAATAAATATATTCACTTTTCTGTTTCACAGTTCATTTCGACTTGCTTCACTTTTCATTCTAGTTTGACACGTTTATTAAGAATAATATCTGTTCTAAAACAGTGTATTAAGAACAATCAGAAAACTCATCCGTTAAAAATGGTATACATCACGTTAAAACCTGATAAATATATCATAAAACACGATTGCTTAAAACAATTTCTCACCTTTTTGTCAATTACTAACTTTTATAAGCTTTCTGTCCTTACACTATGTTGTTTTTTAAATGTAAAAATAAACATGGCAATGTATATTGTATTAAACATTTTTACTTTCCAATTTTATCATTCATTTACATTTCAACGGATTCTACCGGTTTCGGTGTAGCATTTCCATGACAAGGTTATTGAGAATAACATATTCTAAAACTGTTTTGCACTACCAGTTGCAAAATTATTACAGCTTCCAATGAAATAATTACAGCTTGTATACTACAATGCATTTTTAGTACAGTGTTCGAAATATTCGTTAATCTTAAAGGTAGAATGTAATAATTATATTTAAATGTGGTTTTGATATTTTATTCCCATTCAGTACAGAATAAATTACCAATTACCCTCAGCAAAAATATCCATTAATCAGATAAACCTTAATATTCGTTAGACAAAACTGTTAATAATGATGTCATGATACATAATTATGTACTGGTAGAAGTGGAAATATGTATTAAAAGAAATAACTATAACAGATTCAGCTTCTGCTATTTGTAATGTTATAAATGTTAATAATCCATTTCGTATGAAAACCAATGTTGTTTTTACATTTAATAGGTCACTGCAACTGTATGAAAAATACATAACACAAAAAAAATTAAGCATATAGTGAGCATTCGAAAATTAAGAAAAATTAGAATTACAAAAAAACTGTAATATTGTGTTGATATTGATCTGCAAAATTAATGTGGACTAACACGAGCAAAATAACAGTGTGCATATTCACGTTGACAAGTTGATACATGATAAACTGGTGTCACTGTCATGATCAATGATATCAGCTACTGAATAAATCATTTTATATTTTAATATCAGATATAATAAAAAAATT
>JAQFYR010000908.1:0-11217 GCA_034694985.1 Campodea silvestrii
AGTAAACTACCTCCGAGGTAACGCTAACACCTAACTAACTTACCACCGAACTGATCTCCCCACCGTACATCATTTAACAAGATAGCTCAAATCTCTATGAGCAGTGTATCATTTCCTGAGTGATGTTAAGGCGGATTTCCATAACCAAGTGTAATGTTTATGTACAACGTGTTCGTGTAATCTTAGCGTGGGAGTATTTTCTCATCTGTATTATTCAAATTCTCTCTTAAATAGTAATTTAAAAAAGTTTTTCAGTAGAATGCAATAAAACGCACCTGTATTATTCACAGTCGAAAGTTGATTACAGATACACTGAACAAAATAATTTGATTCTAAACGGTTTTTAAAATTCATCGCTAGCAGGAATTTAACTCCCTCGCACATTTATTGCAACAAGTTGTTTTGGAAATCAACCTTTATGGTGACGTGTGTTAATACTTTTCAGTATACCAGTGCTGTCTATATTTTTAACTGTGCTTAAAATATTCCATTTATCATTAAGTGTTCGGTGATCGCGATGCAATATCTATACTTGCTGTAAATTCGTACTGAATTCTGCAACACAGAGTTTGTTATATCAAAATTCGATGAGACTTTCGTGAATATGAAATTCTAAGAAACAATGTATTTCTTACTTTTGAGGTAGTTTATACGTACTGTTCAATGATAAATATCCTCTTCAGATACTGCATAAAATTTACCCTCTCACTTTTGAGTATAATACTCTACGATTCCGCAAAAAAAGGTTTATCTACATTATAAAACCGAAGGCTGTACTTCGTCGTGGGGCTTTCTCCTGCATGTTCTTTTTCAATTTGCTGACTGCAGTTTCGAAATGACTATGGTCTTCCATCTTCAGAGCAAGTGTTGCTCTGAAGATGGTAGACCAATACTTGCTCTGAAGATGGAAGACCATAGTCATTTCGAAACTGCAGTCAGCAAATTGGAAATCAGCATGCAGGAGAAATCCTACGATTAAGTACAGCCTTCAAACGAACCCTGCCGACAACCAACAAACATCATTACAAAAACGCTTTGCAGACATGAATACTTAAACGATGTGTTTAAATTTACAACAATATCACAATCTGAACAGGGCTTACTTAGTTAGTCAAATTATTACCAAAATCAAACCTTCCATTTGACCCTTAATAACCCTACGACCCCATCTTCGAATGGAATTAGAAGCAAAGGGTTATTAACTTTTTCTCATTCTCAACCTGGGAGCAATTAGTTCTCGTTCTACCCGCTTAGAGCGCGGTGGTAGTGCTATTCAGCCCTACCGTTTTGTAATTTAACCTAAGGGTCGGAACAAATGATAGAAGAAGTATGAACCTTTGATAATATCAGCTTTTGTCCAACCCTTAAATACCCTGGAGTCTTTTTTTCATTATTTGAATATAAAAGTGGAATATTATGATACTCGCGTTTACTCGTCTTTTTATCGAAGAGATTAAAAAAGAGTATCTTTATTTTAACGCAGATTATAGTCCATCAGGGACGGCCTTAGGCGTGTTCAGTAGACCTAAGTACGTTGTGGATGAGTTACATGTATATAGTGATACAGGAAAAATACTGATTATGTAAAGTTGCTGGTTACAGCTTTTTCCTCCGACGTGAAATAAAATGACTCCGGTTTCAAAATAAGAACATTGATTAGTGCCTTGAGATATTTAAGATAAGACTACCAATATAGTCTGATATATTTGCTGACAGTCTGTATTAAGACTACGCAGAAAAATTTGTAGTATTGTTCTAGAGCTGTCAAGATATGTTTTCGATCTGGAGACTTGTTTAGTTGTATGGAAAATTCGTAATTGTTTCTAGCAGTAAGCAGAAAAGCCTTCTTGGGTTCCGAAATGTTCCTCACTCAATGTTATGTTCTTGTGTATATTCTTAGGATGTAAACATAAATGTCAGCCGTCTCTGAAACGCGTATAATGGAAAATCATTAACCACCTCTGCATATCACAGTTTATAACTTTGATATTTACTGCTGACAATTATAAATATGTGCTAAACGGGATGGTAAGTAAATCCATGGCGCAGCAGTCCGAGCGGAACAGTCTACCAAGTGGACTACCTTACTGCCGAGTATGTAACTATATACTGGCCGATACTAGCAGGTTAGTATGGGAGGGCATGTAATCAGCATGACGGCATCGCTCAGCCATTAATCTTGGTTTCGAAGATCGGATTCGTTATGAAAGTAACTCACCATTTATTCTCCCGACGCAGGATGAACCGCATTGAATTCTGTTCCAGACCACCACTCAGAAAAGTTTCCTGGGGTCCCGGGAATCGAACCACGGCCTCTAGATTAGCAGTCAGGAATCTTAGCCCATAGACCACAGAGACTGTCAAACCAGATGGTAGTATTACTTTCATAATTTCATGTGACCAGCACGGAGTTTTTGAATCCAATTATTACACCTTTAATCATATTTATTATAGGCTACTCTACAGTCTACCTTCAGTCTGATTATTTGTTTTAAGTTTTTTAAGATCGGCACATAAAGTTTACCATATTAAAACTTCAACTTACCTTACAATTTATTGCTTATTTTCGACTATCAACTCAAAGTTTAAACATTCAAAACAGCAGTGTGTTAAAAACATCAAGAAATAACTGAATATTTTCATTTTCCTGATAATCTTTGAAAAACTATTAATGTTGTATTTCGAAATATTAAATTCTGAATTGGGGTAATCCTAAATCCGGCACTGTTCCGAAATCTTCCATTCTTCTATTCAATAGATAAAGAATATCATCTCCTAAAAGAGAAGAATTGAAACAAAACCCTCAAATCTCGCTTCTTCTCAATTTTCCTCAACAGAAATCTAACAATAGCTCCATTTCTAACAAAAGCACACTGATTTAAATACTATTTCAAAATGGAGTCAAATAACTTTGCTCTCACTGTAATTACAGAGCTGTTGTCTTTCTCTGCTACCTACAGCAATACACCTAATACCCTGCTTTCATTTGAACCAAAGCAATGTATTTGCAAAGACTGCAACCCCCCCTCCCCCCGTGCACTTTGGGTTGAATGGTTAATTGGAATGACTTTTGATTTAATGATGACGTCACTCTGAAGATTGGGGGGGGGGGTGTTCTTTCACTTAATATTAGAGATCAGGAGAAGAGGAAATAAGGTATTTTGTGTTGTCATTTCATTGAGAATGAGGAATTGCTTTCTTCAATCTGCTGATGAGTTGGGTCTGATGAAGAGTGAATGTCGAGGGAGGGATCATTATTCTTGGAAATGTGTGTGTGTGTATGTGTGCCAGGAGAGAGTACTTGGATTTGATGAGATTTAAGGAATTTAAATGACTGGGAACAGTCAGTAGATTTTGTGTTTTTTTTCCTGTCATTACGTTATGGTAAACAGGTTTTTGTAGGTTTAGGATATTTTGGCTCACCTTGTAAGAGGGTGTAGTTGTGATCCTCTTTTTGTATAGAATGTCTTAAGAAGTCTTTCTCTAATATATAAAAAAAAAAACTTCACTTCACTTCACTAATTTTTGTGTAAATTTTCGATAGTTTACCTTCTATCTTCTTTAGACATGTGGTTCATTTGAGAGTCACATGGTTCCTGTTTTCCAGTTCTGTTATTAAAATTTTACAAACCTTGGTTTTCTAGCTACCATGTACTGGAATAAAAGGCTTCAATTTTTCTTCATGTGGTTGTATTATGTCTGATTGCGAAACATTATTTTCAGCCACAAAATTAAAAAGTTATTGAAATTGTGAAAGTTATGGCGCAGTATTTTTAAACTATGATAAATGACATTATTATACGAAATTCTATCTTTCCATTTCCTGTGAAGTGCGATGAAACCAATTACTGAGCACTATTTTACAGCACTTGTCATTTCTACAATTTTTATTTCAAGATTGAAACAAATCACCGCACTACTTATATTATTTTCTGAATGAAAAACTCATCGACGGGCACACAGAAACTCAGAAGGAACATTAAGTACATTTTCTAAGAAACACCGTAACAAATGAAAACACATAAAGGCTATGAAACAAAATACTAAACAAGAACTCATAAAACAGAAAACATACTTGATTTAGACCCTACGCCAGAACGCATTTACGCGTTCTATGATGCGTACCTACACCATCATCCTTAATGAGTGAGCACCCCCTCGACACACGTATTATCCATTAACTGTACTGCCAGGATGATGAAATAATGAAGAGAATAGCAGGAAGAACTCAATTTCCCCTATTTAAGGAGATACGTACATGTAGGAACGTTAAGAGGTTGCTCCTTGGATGGATGGATACATCTATTATTATTACAAAAGGTAATGGATTCAAACACGGAGATGTTATTATTTCTTGGTAGAATATTATAGGAATAAACAATGTTGTGGGGTACGTGCAGCAGCAAGGAAGTAGAGTTATTGCTGAGTTCTTGTGAAAGGATAGGAGGTCTGGATTGGGGATTTACATACGATTTATTATTTTGTTTACTTCGAATAAATTAGTGAAAGTTGTAAGTAGATGTTGAATCATTTGCAACTGGAAACTTCGACTGTGCTATGAGACACCTCCCTTCCACGGGGCGAAAGGGAATCCATAGCGCCCGATAACTTTTAAATAAATAAAATAATAAAATAAGAGACACCTTCCTAAGGAGCGTCAAACTGCCGATGTCAATATGATTAATTTTTATTATTGATATTTCTGTCAGAGGACAAGTGACATTTCAGAGGTTTAAACTAAACTGATATTGTAGAATGAAGTTCACAAGTACAATCTAACAGGGCGAACGGTGGTATTTTATGTCAAAATTAACATGAGGTAGGCATGCTAACTGTCGAACTTGTTAATTGTATTTGATTTGCTTTAGTGTCGATATTTCTTTCCTTTTGTTGCGTCCTATGGTCAATAAAATAATATCAAACTTCCTGCATGTGATGAATAACCTAGAAGAAAGGAAGAAGGGAGGTTACTGATGAAAATGTAATATGGAAGAGAGTGTGAAAGTGGAGAACAAAGGGAAGAAATAAGGATTCAAACCAATAATCAAAGTAACCAATTCGCAAATTTGGTTATGTTAAACTTCATTTCTCGTAATATTATACATCACACATTTCATTTTCATTGGTCAAAAAAATGTACATTAGCATTTTCAGCATGGACTTATAGAGTGAACAGCAATTAAAAAAAATTAATTCCGATATACAGGCAATGAAAAAAAAAATAGGATTCTTCTTCTGAACCAGAATAAAATGAAGAAAATCTTACTTTTTGTTTCGTACGTATATATTTTCGGTTTCGATTCTGAATGTCAGACCAGGAAATTGAATAGACTACAGTATTGATAAAGGTAGAATAATTACATGGCTATAAAGGCGGATTTCCATAACCGAGTGTAATGTTTGTTTACAACGTGTGAGTGTATGTTCTCTCCTAAATAGTAATTTTAACAAAATTTGAAAGCTTACCTCAGTAGAACGGAATAAAAGGAACCAGTTTTCACAATTGAAAGTTGGTTACAAACACCGTTTTCAAAATTCATCGCTATCATGAAATTTCACTCGTTCGTATACCTTTTACTGCAACAAGCTGTTTTGGAATTCCGCCTTAATAGTGGTTTTCAGTTCCAGAAAATATATTTTCTCTTCCGGATCGTTTCTGCTGCAGACATGAATTAAGGAAAGATTATATTTGAAATCAAGTTGAATTTTTTTCTTGTAGCTGCAATAAAAACATTAATCTATAGACAACAGAGAAAATACTATTTGTTACTATTATCACTGTTGGGGGGCAGCATCTGTATTGAACACAGCAATCATACTTACACGAATTCAACTGATCTTTTACGAATTGAACCCGTGATCGCCTTTGAGTCTTTCTTCGATATTCCCTTCACTGAAAATCAAATAAATGGCGAATAAAACTGCAATCCAAATACGAGAAACAACAAAAAGGCACAGAATTGTTGGCAATCATTCTCTCAAGAGTATAATAAAAAGAACACTTGAGAATTCTCGAGAGGAAGGAAAACGATAAAAACGTTATGAAGTATTTTTAAAAAGGACTCTAAAACATTTCTCTTTTGTGCAGTTTAAGCTGTTAATCCCAATTCGCTTGTTAATTTAGTGTTACAGAAATTTAAGGTGTTTTTAGAGTGTTAAGATGTACGGATGTGAGATACACTGCAATGTTTTTGTGGGAGTAAAAAGCATATTTGATCTTTCGTATTGTGCCTTCGATATAAGGATCCAAATTATCATCATTTCTGACATAATTATTTAGAGTGTAAGTCTAATTGTAAATAAATTATTCATTCATAATGAAACTTGTATATATTATTGTGAATCGACAATAAGTTTGATATTATCTATATCTATAGGCATTCTGTAAATCATCGACAAAAATATTTTGAACTCGTGATTTAGTTTTCGCAGCGAATGAATGTTTCACCCACTGCGATGGTGTGATGACACCAAAGAAAATATAATTAAATTATAATTATATTGATTTCGTAGTCAAACACTCGTTAGCTCCGAAATCAAAATAAATGCAGAAATCCACCCTGGAAATATAAGGAATTCGTCAATCCATATGCATTGTAGTTATTACTATTATTTTGAGGTTAACATGCTTGTAAATATGAAGTCACTGTAATTTTAGTTCCGTGCAACTAAAAAAAAGTTAATTTCCACAGTGTAGAATATACAGGTCTATTATAATTTTGAAAACAATATTATTATATTTAAACATCAGGAATATTTTGCAAGGAACAGCTAAAAAACATTATTATGGACTATACATACTTATTTGAGGGACTAGATTACCGAAATTTGATAAATACATAAACCATAGTCCTGTCCAAACCGTCGTCTAATCGATAACTGAAATTCCTTAATACGTAACCGAAACAGTCAAAACTTACAAATCTGTTTCTTCGCAAAAGTGAAAACACTTTTAACTGTTTCAAAACTGTTCCGGGGCCACATGGACGCTGAAAACAAAAACAAAAAGCACACAAGAAAATATAAAAATTGTTTTCATTTCAACAACGAAGCGGTCAGGGCTCATGTGTTTAAAACAACAACACTTTCCTGAATTCAGTATGCAAACGAATCCATGGAAAACAACTCGACAATATTTTAATGAAAAATGTATTCATATTCCCGTGAATAATGTTTTCATTGACAATTTTGATGCCAATGTATCAATTATTTCCACCGTGAATGTTTATACTTCCTGATGATTGATTAATATCCAATGATAATAAATGTCAGCTCAAACCTCATTGACAGCTCAATAATGTCCTTGATAAATGAGCAAACAAAATTAAATAATTTGCTGCATTGTACATGAGATTTGCAGCAGGATGGCAATATAACAGGATATGCATGAATTAGAATAAAACGATGTTGATGTTGTAGTTGATCACATAAGCTGTTGTAGACAATTTCAGAGTAAACAGTTGATTTAGAATTGGGTTAGATCTGTGATCTGTCAGGTATTTTTCCGTTACTATAAATACTTTAAAAATGGCATAGAGTAGGTATACGGCTCTCAAAATGAAATACTGTATGATTGTGTATGTTATGTACAGTAGGAATTTTACAAAATACTTTTCTCTTGTTTAATAATTCTTAAAATTAATCTAATTACATAAATAATTCTGAAATCACATAAAAATTCTGATCACTGAGTATACATTTTATTCCAACATGATCAGTGGCTGAAGCTGAGTTTCTACGCCCTACATCAGGTTTAATCGGACTGTGTTTGTTCAGTTCCCGCTAGAGAAGCAATTTCTTTTTGATAACAATCAGCAATAACATGAGTATTAAATTTCTATAAGAGAAGATCCATGATCAGTAAACGCTTTTTGAGAAATGAGTTGTTGCAGTACTGAATAATAAAATTGGATGTAATTTTATAACTATAAAATCCTTCAACTTTAGCCAAGAAGCAAGAACAGTTTCTGTACTGTATTGCTTATGTTCAGTATATTTTGTACTTTTACAGGAGGAGCATGTTTTTCATTCCTCTTATGAATTGACTAATTGATAATCTGAATAGGAAATCATTCATGCTGAGCTGCAAATAAGCTATCTGTAAACAAAGTTCTGGTATTTCATATTATAAGAATACTGCACTGTGGTGAACTCCCTAAACAACAATCAACGTTGTAAAGTAAATATAATTATGTCCCCTCTCATCCCCCTGTATGTACCTTAATATTAATTACATTTTTATAATTAAAAACAATCAATGGTAACAAGGTTAGGTAAGGTCGTCAGGTTATGTTAATTCCATAAATTTTATGTTATGCACTTCAACTTATTATTACAGCAATAAAAACCATATTTTTTTGTAAATTTTCAGAAAATTACATGTAGCAAAATCCAGCTTTCACAATAAACCTTGAAATAGGCAAGACTGCAAACTCTTCGTTATATTTTCAGTATTGTAGGACCATATAGTGAGCTGCTGCTAGATGTAAACAGGATGTACAGAGTGGAATACTTTAGGATGGGTATATAAAGGATTCAACTATTTCGAGAAAACCAAAAACAAAAGGTTAGATAAAGCTAGACGTACACCACATCGGAACGGAACGGAGTGTTCTTTACCATTGAGTTGAATGGGAGAATTTATTCCGTTCAGCTCCGATTCGACGTGATGTGTGGTCTTACACTTATATAAATGCATGTGATGTTTTTGTTTGTTTCCGTTCCGATCGAGCGTAGTCAGCGAGAAGCTTTTCAACTTCCTGTATTTCCATTATCTCCATATATAATTATATAAAACGCTGGAAATATGAGTTCCCTAAGAAGATAAAATTCAGAAAGATTATTACGTGTAACTAAAATAATCAAAGTAGACAAACAAAAAAGACCGTCTATTCCTCCCTATAACGTAAAAAGTAGAACTGCTGTAATTTCCTAAACTTTGACTGCTGTAATTTCCTAATACATTATTTAAAACCCTCCATGGAAACAAACATAACGAATAAATGAAGATGAGAAAATTCTAGTTTTACAAATATACCCGAGCAGCAGTGAGGAAACCCGTACATGCTGTAGTGTAGAAGAGATGAGCGCAAAAGGAAATCATCAATTTGGGAGTTTTCTCCACACCGCTCAGAGCAACAGAGTATAAATGTTCAGGAAAGAACAACTCAACAATTCCTGGAAATAAGTTGTTTTACAAATTGAAGAGTTTCACGCTTTGTTGCCCTTCCATGTCGCTGTTGATTAAGTAATTCCAACCGTGCAGGATGAATGTAAGTTGGAAATAACAACTGGGATATAAGGGAAAACAATGTGAAAATCCAAGCTTTTGATGTGAGGGAAAACAATGGGAAAATCCATGCTTTCAGGGCTTGTGGTATTATATATCAGCAGGAGTTAGCAAGTAAAACTAATGTGTTTCCAGAATTTTCAGAAACTCCGATAAAATATAAAAGAATATAAATTAATAATGTAGAAAATCCGAAAATATATAATGTTTGCGAATTAATTTGTTAATTTTTTACAATTTCTTAATTAACTGAAACTCTGACAAAAGGTAAAAATCAATAACAATGATATTTTGACGTTATTTTTCATGATCATCACTGCCCCGTAAACTATGGTAGACTGCTGCCCTAAACAGGCTCTCCAAGAATCTCATGATCATCTCAGCCCGAATCAAATGCGATCCGAAACATGTCCGGTGCTATGAATTCGGTATGTAATTGGATACAGCGATCTATATTTTGAAAATACAGCTCAAAAGGAAATTATTTTTTTCTGTACCCTTAAAGCAAAACTAATAATAAATAGCAGTATTTTAACACTACTGTTAGTCTAAATCTTCTGCATAATCATCTGAAACTTTTTATTTTCAAGAACAGTACGTATTTTTCAATAAGCAAGTCAGAATAATCAAAGAATTTCCACAGCATTAGACGTCGTGATTTGAAGCCATGTGATCTACAGTGATTGGACCAATCAGATGCTGCGTCCTGGAAATGGCTTGAATTTCGCGACGTTTTATTGAAAAATACCAGCGATTTTGGAAAATGAGGGTTTCACAAGACTTTATAGTCTATGTTAGCCTATTTTATATGTAACTGTAAATTTATTAACCGGATAATTAAAGGATTTTTTATTATTATTATTATTATTATTATTATTCTTTCATTCCGTTTTGTTTCTTAAATTTTCCAGTTTCTTGACGGACGAAAAGGAAATTTTGCTCGAGGGTGGGGCTCTAGTTGCCCGCCGGGGGGGCAGGAGCCCCCCTGCCCCATCCTGTAGTGCACCATCCCTGATAAAATATATATGCATGTATCGCTTACGCCACGAAAAGGAAAATATACAACTTATGCTCAATGTACAGTAGCTGAAAGCCACCAAATATGTTTCTACGATTATTCTGTGTTCTAATAATTTCAGCCTTTCTATAATGTACCAGTTCCATGGGTGCCAGAATTTTAGACTTCATACAACAAAGAATAATTTGTTTCCTTTTTTCTCTAACTAGAAATCGGGACAAATTTATCTCAGCTGGTGATTTTAGTTGTTGGGAAGTTTCGCGTTTCGCCAGAAATAGGAGGAAAATGGTCATCAATCTCATCATATGCTGCAGTAATTAATAAACATTTCTCTCTGTCTGTACTTAAAAATATAAAAGGCCAGAATCGAACAACAGAAGTGCTAAAATTGAGGAAATTTTCCGGATTTTGCAGTAACAATCACATGTGAAAAAAATAATAAAGTAACGCTAAAAGTAACGGTAAATGCGTTACCGTTACTTATAAAATAGTAACGCGTTACCGATACCGTTACTGAAAATAAGGAAAGTAACGCGTTACTATATACGTTACTTTCGGATTTGTAATATATGAAGTGTCAGAAGCATACATATGTTGTTAGAATGTTTCTAAGTCCATTTTTAAAGAAACGTTACAAAAGTAACGCGTTACAAGTAATTCGTTACTACCCAACACTGCTAACAATATTATTCGAATGTAGTATTTTATTTTTTAAAACAATTGTTCATTCTGGTTTTCATCAGTAATAAGGAGTAAGGACTAAGAATCTCTGTTTAGTAATCTCCTATTGCTTCTAAATTTGCTTTCTATTAAATTTCAAGGAATTCCTTAGAGCGTTTTCAAATTTCGGCATTGAAATGCTTACTTCATTGAAACAGAAATTTATTTTGATAAGTTATATACATACACT
>JAQFYR010000909.1:0-11216 GCA_034694985.1 Campodea silvestrii
ATATATATATATATATATATATATATATATATATATATAGTAGTTGAAATGTGTACATGCATAATTAGGCTACTTGAAAAATGGGCATCACAGAAATATACGTTTGTTCTTTCAACCGAATCTGAATCTTAATTTTTATTTCAAATGTATATTTTCTGTATGAAATGTGAAAATATGTTGAAAAGTGGCTATGATAGAAATGTAAATTTGTCCTTGCAAGTAATTTTAACAAATAATGTAAAATTATTTTAAAAGTGCCCATCACAGAAATTTAAGTTTGTTCTTTCAAACCTAATTTGTAAATATAATTATATTTTGTAACATGAAATAATTATGTCAACGTATAATTGTTTTGGAAAGTACCAATCGTGGAAATTAAAAGTTCCCATCACAGAAATTAAAATTATCCATGTCAGAAAATAAGCAAATTCGAAATTTATACAATTAATCCCTCTCAAATTCCAATACGGGAAGTGTTAGTGGCAATATTGCACCATATCTGTTGTAAATTTTAAGTACGTATCGTCTTGTCCCAATACCACTTGTAGAAGGTGTTTTTATTTCGAGGCATGCACAACCTTCGAGGCATGCACAACCTTCGGTATTATATAGTAAGATTCGAGGCATGCACAACCTTCGGTATTATATAGTAAGATTATATAGTAAGATTTTCCCGAAACCTAAATATTATTTACGTTTCGGATATGTGAACCGCGATATTAGCGACCACCATAGGTATAACTTCGCAGGGGCGCGGGGGCAACTGCCCCCCTCCCCCATTTTCGAAAAGTTAAATGGAAAATTAAGGAAGAAATATAGAAGGGAAAGAAGAAAGAAAAAAATTACGAAACTTTGGAAAACTTATCTAAAAATTGTTGTAAAACTGCATGTTTGGAACTAAAAAAAAAGAGAAAAAAAATCGACCTCGCTACGCTCCGGCAACAATGTTAGACAGAGGAACCAAATTTGTTGGCTTCACCTCCCATTCTCCTGTAACCTGTATGTTGCAGGTTGGATCACTTCATTTGTTAAAAATCACATATTTATATAGCCATGCGTTGATGGAATCCAATGGAGGATGCCCACCTTCCTTTCGAATCCGAAATAAAAGAGAAAGAATAGGAAAAAACGAAGTGTGAAATCGAGAAAAATTCCAAATTAAGTTCTGTAAATCCAGTTAAAATAGCGTCTTTTTTTTTCACAAAAATGTTTGAAAAAATCGCCCTCGCTCTGCACGGGCTGTAGTGCTTCGTTTACAACCTTTACATGGATCCGTCTGCCCCAAAATCAGTGACTGAATGTGCTACTGCCCTACTTTACTGTACTTATTGTTGTTCAACAACGCGTACAATCTTCTTCCTTATTTTCTTTCAGAAAAGCAATATTGGTCAAAATCATAATTTGTATCAAGTCTCGCCCCCCTAAACCGTAATTCCCAAGTTACGCCTATGACGACCGCAAGTCCGCAACCCAACTCGGAAATTATGGAGCAATAATAATAATGAAATAAACATTTTTATTCAGGCAAATCGTTTCGCTGAATTTTCCGAAATAATCTGCCTTTAATCTTGAATATAATGTTATAGCTATCTATTATCAATCACATATTTTCGTGCAGACACATATTTTCGTGCCGAAATCGGATATATTTCAACTTTATTGGTCAGAAATCTTAAGTTGTTCCTTTTTATTACTTCAGTTTTACTTTGACTATACGAAATTTCAGACACAAATCTACATAATTTACAGGAAATACTTCAATTATATTTTGATCGGAAATTTCTAATTTGTACTGTTTATTTTCTTCAAATTTACTTCAACTATGAAATTCATAATTAAGTATTTTTCATTTATCGGAAATATTTCAATAATATTAGTCGGAAATTTCCGGAGAAATTTCAAATCATTGCTTTTTATTTTATTTATTAACTATTTTCGACTTTATTTTAACTCGTAAATTTTCGACTGAAGTTCATTCCATTACGTCGGAAACATTTTATATTTTTTCGATTTTGCTTCTACCCAAATTTCCGACTGAAGTCCATTTAATTTTGCGCGCAATATTTTTTTGCGCGAAAAAAGATTTAATAAATATAATTAGTGATGCCGTCGAGCGAGCCCGAGCGAGCTCTTTGCTGAGCTCGAGCTCGGCTCGTGTATACACGAGCAGCTCGTTTGGGCTCGAGTAGCCCGACATATAATTCATATCGCACTTTTATAAAAACAAATTACTTCTCCAGTATACTGTGCTGCTCAGTGCATATTATGCATTGCATGGATTACCTTTTATTAGCGCGCAGTAATGAAATTATGGATAACATAAGCGCCCATATACTCATGTACGAGAAGAAAACAAAAGCGTTCACTACATTGGTAGAGTTCCAACTATATAAAAAGTCATTTGCGCTCACTTTATGATTG
Source organism: Campodea silvestrii (assembly GCA_034694985.1). NCBI lineage: Eukaryota > Metazoa > Arthropoda > Diplura > Rhabdura > Campodeidae > Campodea > Campodea silvestrii. The sequence continues at coordinate 2,422 of JAQFYR010000909.1, forward strand.
ACGTTCAAATAGGAAAGTGAGGAGAGCGTAAGCTATGCCGACTTATTTCACTGTTCTGTCTTTGTGATTCAAATGTAATTTTATAACAGTACAAAGATATATGACCGCAGTGGTACAGAAAAATTATGTCTCTCGGTCTCGGTACTCAGTAGAGAAATCAGAAATGGAGAAAGTGCTACAGGAAAATGGCTAAATTATAGGTTATTAGGTCTTCCTTTTTTACTGCCACAACATGTTCAAGAGTGTTTTGATGCTGACTTTCTGTCAGACGCACCAGAAGATTCTGCATTAGAAAACTTTATTAATTATCTTGGAAATATGTATATTACTCCAGAATCAATTTTTCCTCCTCATGTATGGGTCAAACATTCCTTTAACAAAGTAAGAACAACAAATGCTTGCGAAGGGCTTCACAGTAAATATAACAAAATGTTTTCTTCTACACATCCCAATTTTTTTAGTTGTAGATGTAGCCTACTACTCTACATTCAATCAGAAACTTACGTAAAAATCGCTTCGGTAAGCAATAATGTTACACCTTTTGTTAAAAAGTCCGAAAAATATCGTCTGTAGCTAAACTTGAATGTATACATTTGTAAAATTTAACAACGGTAATATTAACTGATTACAGTTTGTTTCAAAATGGAATTTTTGTAATTATTATTATTATTTGTTTTTACGCCCTGAACTGTTATAAATTTACATTGGGAAAATACATAACTTATTTTCTGCTCGGATGACCGTTTCTTTTACGCCCTGATGATAATGCGAGCGCATTTGTAGTATCATCTGGGCGCAAAAGAAGAAGCCATCCGAGCGGAAAATAAGTTATGCATTTGAGCGCAAAAGCAGTAGGCGGAAATGAAATGTATTGAGAGAATGATATTTTATGTTGCTGTGATCAGGGCTGTAAAATCTGCCGTAACCTGTAACCTGGTTACAGTGGGAAAAAAATTTGGATGTTGAGATTTTGGGGAAATTTTTTGAAGTCAGCAAAAAAAGGGGGGAGGAGAGAGAAAATTAGATTTTTTTAGGGAAATTGTGCTAATATTTCCAATAAGGTAGCATAAAAATTGTATATTTCGACCAAAAGAAATGAACAGAAATTCGGCCCTCGCTCTGTTCGGGTTTTTCCATACATAAATTTACTGAGAAATTTATTTAAAACTCTTGCCAAAACCCCCCGCAGACGTATTTTAATGCTATATGTGTGTGTAAACTGTACTTTAAGTTGTAGAAAAATCTCGTAAATGTTTGGGGAAAATATGCTTGCCATTAATGGTTACAGTACAGTTCGGAAGATATTCCACTCCTGGCTGTGGTTTGTTTTCTTAAATTTTAATTATACTCATGAAGGTGGGAATATTTTCCCCAAAACATATAGAGCCAAATTTTCGTTTATTTAAGTTAGCGAGAACACAGAAATGTCACTCAATGGCAGTGAATTCTATCCCCTCTAAAAATGAGATATTAAATTTTTTCCAAATATCTTTTAGATTTTCCACAATAATGTATGCCGAATTTTAAATTAAATCGCAAAATTTTAAAATAATGTTCGCAAAGCTCATTCTTATTGGAAGTGATAAATAAAAATGCAACATACTTTAGGCGAAGACGCATAAAATTCGTTACCGTGGAATGAAATTTTATTCGTCCTTTGTAGCTCGTGTAAAACAAAGAAATACAAAAGAATTTACGGGGTTTAAATGACGGCACTACAGGCCATCTTTATGTGTGTCAGCACTCAGTTGTTCGTTTCTTCACTCTGCAATAATATTTTGAATAGTGTTTTCATTTTGTAACACTTGCTTTGATATAACATTATAAAAATATAATGTTTGCAGGGGCGTAGCGTCAATGGTGCGAGTGGCGCAACCGCGCCAGGGCCCATGACTCTTAGGGGGCCCATTACAAAAAGAAGAAGAAAAAATAAAGAAAAAAGACGAAAAGGGAGATTTTTTTTTATTTCTTAATAACAATTGTATTAAACATTTAAACTATTAATATAAAATTCTTAATATATAGCAAAGTAAGCGTCATTGGCAGGGTCCTATTAAGGCGGGGCGAATTTCCTCAGGGCCCTTGAAATGTTAAAATTCACCAAGATCCGGCTTGTTTTCCTTAAAAAAGTTTAAAGAGCCAAAATTTTTGACATTTTTCTTTTACTTACTTTTTCTAATTTAAGAAGAAAATGGGTCTCTCAATGCTTTCCCATTCATTTTTCTACTATTTTGTTACAGGTAAATTTTTTTTAAAAAAACGTAAAGAAATTACTCTTTTTACTTTAAAAATTAAAATTACTGTATGTTAAAGATTTTTTTGTCAAATTTTTGCCTCTTTGACTTAACATTTGACAGTTCCTAAAAATAAATTTTGTATGTTACATCATCATTGAAGGGGGGCGCAGGCTATCATTTTTATATAACCATAATTATGTTATATACAGGGGGCCCAGTTGGAAAACTTCGCACCAAGGCTCATACGAAGGTCGTTACGCCCCTGAATGTTTGTATAATATTCTAATTGAATTTACACTGCAGATTTAATATATGATTACATATCAGTCGCATCTGTGATGTTGGCGAGAAATGGGTTCCAAATAACGTTTTTTAATATCTGAAAATTTTCTGTAAGGGCATTGGGAACAAATGGGAAGATAATCACATTCTTTTTGTAAATAAATATATTGTAAAATCTACTCGAGCTCATCTCGAGCTAGCTCGAAGCTCGCTCGTAGCTCGTTAGCGAAAGCTCGAGCTCGGCAACTCGAGCTCGTAATAGCTCGACTAAACGAGCGAGCGAGCTTTTGGCTCGACTACGGGCTCGCTCGACGGCAGCGCTAATTGTAAATGCTAAAATGTTGCAGTGTTTTTCAAATACATAACTTCCTTGGTTCTTTTCGTTCTTAGTGTGATATGTAGAAATCAAAATCCGTTTGTAGATCGACTTACATTATGTTTTTTTTTATTTTATAAAGAAAAATACATTGTATTTTCGTACTCTCTAAATCATTATACATTCAAATCGCAATATATAAGGATTTTCTAATATATTCTAGTACGTATATTATTGTTTCCGAATTTTTTTTTATAACGAAACAAATCGTGCAGCCAACGTAAACCAGAGCTGTTCAACTCAAAATGGTCCTTGGGCTACCTTTGTAAATATAACATAGATGGAGGACCGCATACACTAATTCCACACAGATTTATAATTTCTAATGGACAAAGGGGGACAATATTCAATTAAATATCGATAGTGTTTTTACCCGTTTATTTAATACAGCGATATAACACATAAGAAAGATTTGGGTCCCGGGTAATACTAATCGAACCCACGACCTTCAGATTACATGACTGCTACTATACCCATCTGAGCTACCGGATACCACAGCGTTTTCATAGTATTATGTCTCTATATCATAAAAATTGATGAACTTGGACAAAAAAGTTGCCAATGTCTATGCTCCAGCGTAGCGTAAAATCACGAAGTGAAGAAACCTGTGCGTAGCCATAGCAGGATTTTTTTACTACTCTTCATAAACCTTTGGTTTCCAAGAGGATCCGGGAGGTACAGGCATGTCTTAAGGGGTGGCTAGGGGGCTGCCTCCGGAAATAAAGGGGCCCCAAGCAGGAGAATAAAAAGTAGAATTATATAAAATGCTAACAACCTTGCACAATTTCTCTTACAATTGTGTGAAAATAAGGCGTTAAAATAAAACATATCCCCCTCGCTTCGTACGGATGCTTTTGGGTACCAATTTACGAATCAAGACCGTATACAACGGGAGATTTCCAGGATTCAAACCACCCACGAAATGGGAAAAAATAAGAAGGAAAAGGGAAAAAGAAAGAAAAATCAGATATTTCTTGAAGATTTCCTTAGAAATTTAATTAGAATCGTACATTTTTAAATTAAGAATGTAAAAGATTTCGACTTTGCTACGCTCGGGGTTCATTTTCTTCCCACTTCTGCTAGTTTCTGAGCAAAACATCTTCCAAAATAAATTACTATTTACGGCCTTGTTACGTATTACAGTTCAAATTAAAAAGCACTATTGGACTTCACCCTACTTATAATATTATCGATTTCGGAGTGAAAAAAAAATAAAATAAAAATTACACTATTAATAAAAATGTATTGCCCCGTAGTGGAATGTAGCCCCTGACCCCAAAATTTTTTAAGACGCCCCTGGGGAGAAATATCTAGAATTTGATGCATAGCACTTTTTTATTCATAATTTTATGTATATAATGCGAACACAGTGTGGATGCTAACGAGCATTATATCAACTGAAATTTAGATAATTTGTTTTACTCTCACTTTAGTTGTTGATATTATCGACTATTACGATCCTGAATTTTGAAAAAAAAATCGCATATAATATATTCGAATTTGTACGGCAAAATTTTCCAGTGTTTGATACCTTCACAAAAAAGACAGCTGACTTCTCTGGTAATGAAAAATATTAAAAGTTTGCTAATTTTTTGAGGAGCATCCTTCATTTCTCCTGCAGCTGCTCAAACAGAACGGAGTTAATATAATTTTAATGAAGCTGAGCTAGCTGAGAACTTTATAATGAAAAGCGGACTCACAAATTATGAGTTATAAGTCTTATAACTTATAACGTCAGTAATTAGTGTGCGACTGCAGTTTCGTCCCAAGAAGACTCATTAGGCACGCTATTTCGACTAATCAAATAACATCGGTAAAAGTAAAAATGTCACTGAAAGCTATTACTGGATACTGATCATATTAGATTAATCCAGAAATTTCTTACAAATTTGTACAAACTCTCAGGAGACTTCGCGGGCCGCAGAAATGATGGTGGTGAGATGCGCTTTGGACAGCCCTGATGTAAAATACCTGCTGAATGTCAATACCAAATGCCCTGTTTTATTTATATGCTTGATACTTGGGTGAGGGATTTTCAAAATTTAAAAAAAAAGATAACCTCTGGAAGTTTTACTTTTCTTCAAGTTTTTTAAACTTATAATCCAGGAATTTCCGGCGATCCAGTAGTTAGTAGAGCTATTGAGATGTGTCTGAACAACTGTCTGATGAATTTTGTATTACTCTCATATTCAACATAATTATATTAATCCATATTATTATTCTTGGTTTGTTTTAATTTCAGATTGGTTGGTCCTGCAGTATGTCTGGAAGCTATGACATGGGATGAAATCAATAACCTGACAACTGAAAATGTTGTAAGCATCAGAGGTGATCATTGTACAACTGAAAGAAAAGAAAAATTGGAAACAATTTATTACAAATGGATTGGGAAGATTCCAGATGAAGAAGATTTTCTCGTGACGTCACCAATTATACCGTCTTCATTAGGAAATAAGTTCAAGTGGTATTTAGAACTCGCCCATTTTTATAACTACAACTTACTCCATTTGTTTGGACATAGTGGATGAAAAGACAGAAAATCTACCAGTTGCTGTGTCTGTAAATGCGACTGTACATTCTATGATATCTGGGCATGAAAATATTGAATGGGAGTGAGCATATCATAACTTTGAAAGGGACAAAAATCCAATGGGTTTGCAATATGTGACTTTTCCTCAGAACTTTCTAAAATATTACGTGAATTCAAGCAACTATTTTCATATTGATGTGACATTTTCTGTTTTCAATTACGATGTCAACTGTAACGTTTTCTCTCCGGTTCCTGAGTTTCAGTGGCCAGAGGACGTTCACACAACAGTTGTAAATCAGCAAGTACAAAATATGGATCAAGTCACTTCTGAAGCTTTTAGAAATAGTTTAGAGTTCGGTTTTATTTATTCTATTTTCGTTTTTCTTTATATGTTACTTAGGAATTATGAAGTGAATATATTTAGTTGACGAATTTCAACAGAAATAAAATATATCGTCATTGTTCATGCGTATGCTGGAACATACGATGATGATTAAAACTGAATTAAAAATCTTCCATGGAAACCTAGAACACATTAGAAGGCACTTCCCGACAAAACCGATTGATCATAAAAACAATCGAAACAATCTTCAAGACTTTCATGTCGTTTCTGTAGTTCCAAAATCAAATTTAAATCTGTTGCTATTTGTGCCCAGTTTGCTTTTCTTCATCTGTATTTTGGTTCAGATTAATGAACTTCCAAGGAGGGTTGTGATTAAATTATGTCGAATGGTTCGTAATTAAAATATAATTCAATGGCATAAAATATAATTCAATGGCAAAAAACTGTTAGTGACTTTGTTTTGTCACATTCTTATGACTAAAAAATTTCATAATATGTTACTTACAATTAACTCTTGTGAGAGTTTGCGAAATGTCTATAATTTCAGTTTTATGTCACTTACGAGTTTTTGCTTCATGAAAATTACACAGACAAAGAATAATAATATTATACAGCACCAAAATGTGAACATGCAAAACCTCGTATAGAAAAAAAAATAATCACAGGAAAAATGATATTTTTACTGCTTTAAAAGTGAAATTTGTGGTATTAAATCGTTAAAGACAAAACACTGTATATTACAAGCACGCGAATGTCAGTAAAATTTACACTGATGGCAAAAATGCAAAATAAATCACAATTATAAACTAGTGTTAAATAAATGCATTACTTCTTAATGACATCTTGCAACATACGAGGTTTTGCAACTTGTTACTGGCAGCCAATGGCATACGAGCTTTTGAGACGTGATGATTATTTCGCTAATAATTTGTCGATATGTACGAGCTTTTGACAGAGCCATATTATTTTCAAGTCTTTCTGACGCGAAAATTCAAAATCAAGGAAAATGTCACTTACGAGATTTTGCTACTGACCCTATTTCAGATACGTGCTTCTGCCAGAACAGCGACGATATAAAATTATGAAAAAAGTGCATTGCTTAAAATTCTAAATATTTCTTCAAGACCCTATTAGAAACCGAAGGTTTATGAGAAGCAGTCGAGAAATCCTGCTCCCATTTTGTAGAAGTAGTCGAAAAATCCTGCTCCCATGCAGGGGTTTCTCCACCTCGTGAATTTACGCTGGAGTGTCGACATTGACTTTCCTACCCAAGTTCATCAATTTGTATGGAATTAGTATGTGGTGTGTTATATTTAAAAATGCGGCCCAAGAGTCATATTGAGTTGGATAGCTCTGGTTTACATAGTCTGAACATTTTGTTTCATGGATAACATACACTCTAGAATATATTACAAAATCATTATATATTACGATTTGAATGTATAATGATTTAGAGAGTACGAAATTACAGTGTGCTTGTTCTTAAAAAATAAAACACATAAGTCCATCTAGAAATGGATTTTCATTTCGACATACCAGAGGTAGAACGAAAAGAACCAAGGAGTGTTTAGAAATATGTTACTGCAAATTATAATTTTCTTTTACTCACATTTCTGCTTCAGCGAAGACTTCCAAATCTCCAGTATCTGTTAAGTATTCATGAAGGTCATTTACAGATAACACATTCTTCACATAACCCTTGGAGTATTGCCCATCATTGTATAATAATTTAGATTGTGGATTCTGCATTATGTATTTTCCACTTGAATTAAAGTCGCTTTTAAGAATATAAAATTTCGCATTAAGGAGTTTAAAACTGTCAGTCGAATTCTCTTTAATGCAAAGTAATAAGGTAACGTACTGGGTTGGATTTAAATGGATTTCGTTTTTTGGAAATATTATTAATTTCCATTTAGTTTCTGCATTTGGATCACGTGGAATTATTGGAGAATTCCAGTACTGATCGGGTTTCTCTACCAGTGTTTTAAAATTACGTATGGTCCAACGAAATTGATGTATCTCAAATTCTTCATTTGAATCTGTACATTTTTCATCTGAGAATGTTCCAGAAATCAGCATCAGCAGTGGAAAAACACACAACATCTGGAATTTTAAAGGAAAATGCATTAGTATGTGAATCATAAAATATACCATAATATCCCAATATAAATCAATAATGAGAAAGCTTATCGGGTTTGTGTAACACACTGAAATGCTCGGATATTCTCAACATGTACCGTATGCCAGTAGTTTATTATGTAAATACACACAACTTCGATCACCCTTACAACAAAACACTAAATATATCAAAACTAAATCCCCAACAAACATGTGGGTAGTTGACGGTTATTGATTTTTGGTTCTTTATAACGTTTGTGGTTCGTATCAGAAACAACGGGTCGTATGTGTAAATGAAAGTTTTGATGTAGTATCTTGGTATATTATCCCTGATGACTTGAAATCCTCAATGAAGGGGATGCGGGTTGCATATCTAACCTACCCATACCAACAATTCCCTTGGTAGAAGGTAGTTTATTAAGGGGGCAAAAGTTTGAAAAACCACCGTGTGCTGGATTTTCGTGTATTCAGACAATCAGTATAAAAACATCATTTGCACATTCAGTATAAAAACACGTACAGAAACACTTCTTAATAATAACATTAAGTGTGCACATGTAACATGTGTTTGCATTATACCGTGCAACCTGTGTTTGTAATATAACCTGTTACATGTGTTTCTAACATAACATGTAACATGTTAATACGATGGGGGGGGGAGGCAATGTAGCCTGATTAGTGTGCTTCGGAGAGTAGAACTGTGACCGCTACACCACTCTGTCACAGTTGAATGGAAACGCATTTAATGTTCTCCATAAGTCAGCGGATAGGTAAGGGTATTTTACTGGATGCGTGTATGTAAGGATAAACAATGAAATATCGTAAAAGTAGTGCCCAGAGGGGTTAAGAGTGTTAATATACTCGGCTACTGGAGCCAATATTCCGGTGATAATTAGTGCAAATATTTAC
>JAQFYR010000910.1:0-11216 GCA_034694985.1 Campodea silvestrii
ACCAAGATGGCGTACAGCCGCCATTTTGGATTTATAAATAACGTATAATAATTGCTCGATGATGTATGTAGCCTACCATCAAATTACATCAAAAATTGAGGGTAGAAGAAGTACACGAAATTTAAATATTTGTTTAAAAATAAAAACTTGAACGTAGAAGTAAAAAATATGCTGGAGCTGAAGGGGTTAAAGCGTGAAGTTATTAGAATAATATCATTGATAAAAATCCCCTCTGGGGAATGCAATTTCTGTTCACACTGCCTTAAGAAATTGCAGTAATATAAATATTCCACTGAATGGGAAAAGGGTAAACATTCAGAACGTTGTGTGTATTTATCAGTTATAATTATTATCGAAAACTTCAGTCTAGTTCATCCATCAGTATACAGTAACTTCTGTTTTAATATACAAACTGCTGATTTCGAGATATAATAAGTCCCATTCAATGTGCACATGTGAAGTTCTAAAGTCAACACCACCTTTTGAAAATCTGGAGTTTTTGTACTACTCAATTCACAGCTAGTCCAATCCAGAAGAGAGAGAAAAAAACTATTTTTATTCATTTTAAAAGCTTTGTTTCTCTCCACAAGTTTTATCCTTTTTGAAGAGGACAATGTTCAACTTTGTACAAAGAGGATGACGTACATGAAAAAGAACAAGAACTGTGCAATAAAGCAGATAACAAAAGCCGATTAAATCTGCTCTGATGAGATTTCCAATACAAAATTAAATTTCACCTCTTTAGTAAATCCTCATAACAGCTCTTCACCAAGTAAATTAAAAATGTTTTCATGTTCTGTTCTGTTGATTCAATACCATTGCAAGAGATTTGAGCGATAAATGTATTAGGTGCCGTAATCACTGTTACTAGATGAAGCGATAAGTTGCTTCGGCTGTATCTGTGATCTAAAACTAAATGAATAAAAACCAATAGTAACGTCAAATTAACTAAATGCTGGTTATATTTTCTTATATTATTAACTGGCGTAATTGTGTTAATTAAACACTAATTTTAGACAAACAAAACAATGTTATCCACGGGCATCGAATTCGGTACTTCTCAGTTTAGTCCCAAGCGAGCAAACCACTATACTACGGAGAAGCTCGATTTTTCTTCGCCTTAAACTTAAAGCTGGTCTATGCCCAAGCATTTTTATCAGAACCCAAGCTGTATTATCCCACCTATAATTTACAAAAAATGCCACCTGAGAGTAGCCGCTGCATGATTTCTCCGCCTATAATATAAATTTGCTCTTTAGAAGCAGACGCGGATCCACCCCGCGCGGCCGGGGGGGGGGCGAACCTGAAAAGATAGGAACGTCGAAGCCCAAATACGCCGAAGGGGAATTTTTTGACGTTTTTTGGGCGAAAATAGGCTATTTTATCTGGAATTTGAAGATTTATCTGTATTTTACTTATGTGTAGGACTAAATTCTCCGAAGGCGAAATTTTTTTTACATTTTTTTTGGCAAAAATACGCTATTTTATATGGATTTTTAAGAAATTTTTCAATTTTTTTTTCTATTTCTCTTTTTCTTTCTTATTTTTTTCCTGAGGGGGGGGGCGTCCGCCCGCCTGCATCCGCGCCTGTTTAGAAGGTACGATATTCTTATGATTTTTTATTATTATTATTATTTATCTTAATAATGAGGCCCGAAAGCACCGAAACCATAGTTGCTTTGGGACATCATATTGATAATAACACTTTTGTTTTGTGTAAATTTATATAACCAAACTCTGTTAAAATGGTTAGTCCATAATTATTACAAGATAGTATACCTGTAACACGGAGAAATAAAAACAACTTCATACCTTTTTAAACTGTTTTTACACCAGTAATATAAGTTCCATGTTGTTTTCAAATTGGCTTATATTACAGCTTGTCTTGATATATATTATTATTGTTATTATTCTTATAAAGAGTACCCATTGTGTTCAGATAAGAAATTTTACATATGTGTTAGAATCAGAAATACTATTAATTTGATGCTCAAGTTGTGTTAAAAAAAACCTTCAATTATCAACAATTAGGTTTAAATGCTCATGCAGCCTAACACTAACAGGAAATATTTACGGTTGATGCCCATTAGTGCTACTTTAAATTGTCTAAGAAAATAATTATGGCATGGCCCTTGCACAATAACCTCTCATAAGTTGACAGTCTCTCGAAGGCATGATGGGAACTTTTCTGACATCAGTCCTCCGAATCTCCTACATGTGTGTCCGTTGGTCATTAAGTGCCATATATTAAAATATTAATATTATAATGCTTTTTGCTGTTTCCTCTTGAATTTCTAGAAGCAAACTAAAATTTATGATATTAAGAGCGAACATGTGGTTACCTTTAATTCTCGAGGGCTTGCTCTTACCAAAGCTTGCTCTTACCTCCCTAATCTAGTCGACATAATTATATAGGAACTTTCATATTATTCCCATGTATTTAGTGAATGTACAGTAGGGTAATAATCGCTAATTTGGTAAGGGAGGTTCGGAATCTGGAAACTTCGGCCAATAAGGTTCCAGCATTTCATTATCGGAATCATCATGTATGGAATCATCACTCGATCATATTAGGTTATATCATATTATTATTAGATCATATTATTAGGTTATATTATATCGATCAGATCATAGGAATCAATCATATTCACTGGCATCTTTTGCTGTTGTTCTCCCAAGATGATACTCCGAATGTAACTATTATTGTGCTATGAATAGAACTGATGTAAGAATATATTACAATTCTTTAACATAAAGTTACTCCTTTTGAAATCCGATTGGGAATGAATACAAATTTATGTTGGAGTCGATTTGAGTCACTCTAGGTCACTCTGAGTCAATATCTGTAATTCTAGGCCACTGGGTCACTCTGAGTCAGTATGTCGCTCTGGGTCATGGGTCACAGAGGTCACTGTAACATGTTTACTGGGTCACGGGTCGCGAAGTATGTGACACAGTGTAAATCTGATTCATATTCATTTAATGTTTACAGTAAATTCGCTATTCCCTTCCTAAAAACGATCCACAAATACCCCCGCCTCTTGCAATGATAGGTTGCTCCGTATAACCCGAAGTGATTAGCGATGGCGTCGTGAGTTAGGTATCACTTATATACAAATGATCTGGTAGTGAGAACTATTCTCAGAGTTTGTCGAATTATCGATACCACTTAACACGTTTTTTTATCACCACTGATGCCAAATTATATTAGGTTGTGTGTATCTGAGTAACAAATATACGTGTGCTTTTCTTCAGTTCCTTCTGAAATCTCGAAGGCAGGAAATTTGTAAAGCGAGTGGTAATTTCAATTTGCTGTCATTCACATCACCGATCTTTCGAGGAATAATGTCTTTTATAATTGCCCTCAATTTGTTGTGCACTTAGGAGGAAATAAGAATGCAATATTTCAGAGAAAATTCCTTTTTCTCAACAAAGAAGTCTAATTTTCTGCATTGCTTATCCTGTCATTTTCTGTGAAGTATGTCATTGGTATCGCTTCAATTTCCTCCCTTAAATTAAAATATTCATTATTCACACAGCTGGCAGACACATTACAACGACATCTATTACCCACTAGTAAGGTGAATTCCCAAATCAGAGTTTAGTAATTGTTTATATAGTGGGCGAGTGCAACTTCCAGCGTGTGAGTATTTTCTTATTTCTTCAAATTATCATATAATTACTTATTTTAACAAAATTTTAAAGCTTACCTGAAAATAATGGAATAAAAAGTACTTGTTTTCATAGTTGAAATTTTTCACAAATACACATGAGCACAGTTTTATGCGATTTTTAAAATCCATAGCGAGCAGGCAATTTCACTTGCTCTGAGCTTTTATAGCAAAAAGCTGTTTTGGGAGTGCACCTTTATTATAGACAAAATAAGAAAATATCTGTGAATTATCAAATTTCAGTAATCAGAAATATTTGTAATGTGAATTCAAATTGATAAAATGAACGTGTTTCGACTTTATAATAGCCATGTTCAACATACGTGTAAGTTCTTGCAGTGTGTTGTGTGTAACTTAAAAATATACGAAATACAAACTAAACAAAAAAAATCAGTAGTGCTCATTTCCAGAGATATGTAGCTCCTGACCTTTGCCATTCTTTAACTCTTTCTAAAACCAACTCGTTATTCGCAAACGACATATTAAAGGAAGTATTATTCCGCTTTCATCTATTTAAGTATCCAATATGAAATGCAATGAAAGTTTTGTTACTTTTTCATGACTTTAATTTGGCTTTTAAATTGTCAATAAAAATCACACCTTTTCTTCATGTTCCTTCCACAAGGTTGAAGTCGTTTCTTTCCTCTTAAAAATAACATTATTTCTTCCATTTATATTTTATTCACCACTTGGATCTACTTTAGACAGCACAATTACGTTACACTTGGTTCTCATGCAAACTTCAGTCTGACATTAATTGTGAAATTGCATGCTTATCTGCAATTTGTGTTTCTTGGGAAAATTTAACCATCACGGAAGAGATTCACGTAAACAAGCAGAACAATGTCTGTGTCTTTTATTTTCTTCTGGTCCAAACGTCCTGTATTACTCATTGAGACCCTGAAGACAATTTATTGTAACTTATAGGTTCGAAAATACATACAGGTCATAATGCGTATATTGATGTCGTCTCAATTTTAAACGTGCTTAAACACTTAAACGGGGAATCCAAATCCATCAATAATGTATACACTATGTACTGGATGTATGATGACCTACAATAAGAAATCAATTATTAACTTTGAACTTTTTATGAACATCCTCTTCAGGTGTGCTGTAGTTTCAGGATTTATTTGTGGATAATATCTGAAATTAAACACAATAAAGAAAATAATAATATAGATGAACAAAAATAAAATGTTTCTCCGTATAATAACATCCCATGAAGATAATATACATTTCGAATTATTAATAAATTGACAAAGTATGCCAAATTAAATTGATCTGAACTTTCTGAACACCGAACGAGTTGACAGAATGCTGAAGAATAAAACTATAATATAGTAAATAGTATTCACGTAATATTCACAAGCTAAGAATTATAAAATAAAATTATCAAATACAGTTAGTTATATCAAACGTAACTATCTAAATTATATTTTTGGAACAGCCTAACCTGCAAACATGATTATGGACTCTGGTGGCGCAATTGCTTTTAATAATTTCACTATAATAAACATTATTTTTTGGCGTTACTAACAGCGGAAGTGTAAGTATATTTCATATGATATACTCAATTTCTTTTCTCGTACACATATTTGATTAGATCACTTACGGTAGATCAAATTTGTATTTTTCAAAGTCATAATGTGTAATATTCCGTGTTCAAATTAATATTCACATGTTGGAGGTAACATTGAATTTTTAGAAATGTACCGCGGAATGTACTGTATTTGCTTGATTAGTCCAGATGATATCAAGTGTTTGTGTGCTCCAAGAAGAACGCTTCACGTTTCCAATAATATGGCACATATTCAAACGGATCAAAAATTGGATAAGTTTAAGACCACAAGACTATACACAAATAGGGAAATAACATATGTTATTGTGACAAACAGCCCAAAATCATCGGTTTCCGAAAAGCTTTTAAAACATTCTTAGAATATTTTGCATATATGTAAACTGTTATTATATGTCATACCTATTATTTAGAATCTCGCTATAGAATCTTAGTAGCATATGATTTATAACCACCGTTCCCGTAGTTTATATTTTAGAGCAATAATTATTCCATATTCTCAGGGAGATAAATCAATGACGTTATATTTTCATCAATTGAAATTCTGCTTCATTCTGCCGGATATTTAAAATAATATGAAAAAAAAAAATGAGAATCAAATGTTCAAACATTCACATTATTCTTCTAAAATCAGGTTACTTTTCTAGATCATAATATGTAGGTATATTTATTTTCAGGTTGGGTGAATCGAAAAATACACACTATGAAACTGCATGTACTATATGCGTAGTTACCTATTGACACCTTCCATTTTTATGTAAATACAATGGTTTCATAACACGGGATTCAAAATACACAATACTGATTAGCAATCAACATCGCTGTTTTCAATAAGCTGATTTCCATAGATTAAACAACGGGGCGTTTTTGACAAGCAGAAGATCAGTGGTCCGACTCGGACCTATTGCACTTGCTTGACTTGTGTTCGAATTCCAGAGATTTATATTTTTACCCCATCATAATGAAATGTTCACTGTTGATTCTGCAAACCACCATTGAGCTGCTTGCTTAGTTTCTTGATCAGATTGTAAATTATATACACCCCGTACCGTGTGAAACGTAGTCACTTGAACCTTGGAGTATGAGGATGATCACAAACACAGGCGTAATTTGTAAGATACTTTGAATAGTTAAGAGTATAATAGTTTATAGTTAATAGTTATAGTTTATAGTTAATAGTTTAGAGTTAATAGTTAATAGTTATGCCCGAACGATTAGAAGTGAAGGCATAACTGGTTCTGGGTAGTGCTGCCGTCGGGAGAGCTGCTGGTCCAACTGAAAGCTCGATGATCTCGTGTAGACGGGCTATTGCGAGCCCAAGTTCCACTACATTAAATTCGAGCCGAGTTCTAGCTTTTATCAACAAACTGCGAGGAAGTTCGACCGAGCTGGAGTAAATTTTCACTTTATAATATTTCGACTGTAATTTGTTTACGGTGTTTCAAGTTAAATATTCCTCAAACTTTCAACATTGATATGTAAGTTCAAATGTTGCCGAAACTACCATGTGGGTATGCTAATTTTCCTGATTTACTTGCATTTCTTCGATACGTTTTCAAGTTCATGAGAAATGCTCCATTATACGCATCGTAAGTAACTGGTATCGGATAATCGGAATGTTGATTACGTTAAATATGCGGAAATGTACGTTACTACTTACCAAGACCTGTTTCTGTTTGTTGCACTTACAAGATGACCAATCCTACACAACATGGCCATATGAGTCGCTCGTGTACTGTGTACAAGAGCCGAGCTCGAGTTCGACCTTAGCTACAGGATCTCGAACCCGAGCATAAGCCATTGCGAGGGGTTGTTCACTTTAAAAATTTGTGTACACCGAACTACACGTAAGGTCGGAATACGGTAGGAGTTCGTGGAGTATGCCGGAATACATGAGAAGTACGCCGGAATACGAGAGGAGTATACGCCGGAATATGCTGGAGTACGCCGGAATATGCTGGAGTACGTCGGAATACGGGCGGAGTACGCCGGGATACGGGCGGAGAACGCCGGAATACGGGAGGATTATGCGGAGTTCGTTCGGAATACGCGGAGTTCGGGTTAAGTACTGTCGGAATACTCCTTGACCTGTACACCGGATATGATCATGGAAATATCGTGGAATAAAAAGGAGTACGGTGGAATACGCTCAGAATACGGTTGGAATACGCGGAGTACGTCCGGAATACGGTTGCAATACGCGGAGTACGTTCGGAATACGGTTGGAATACGCGGAGTACGTTTGGAATACGGTTGGAATACGCGGAGTAGGTTCGGAATACGGCTGGAATACGCATAGTTCGTTCGGAATACGGTTGGAATACGCGGAGTACGTTTGGAATGTGGTTGGAATACGAGGAGTTCGGTCGGAATACGCGGAGTTTGGATGGAATACGCGGAGTACGCTCGGAATACGGTCGGAATACAATGAGTACGTTCGGAATACGGTCGGAATACGCGGAGTTCGGGTGGAGTGCGGTCGGAGTACGGTCGGAATAAGCCTTGATCTGTACACCGGAATACGCGAGTGAACAGCCCATCGAGCCGTTGTACACTAGCAGTGCTTGAGATCGCTTGACGGTAGCACTATAGTTCTTCCCAGTACTAAATCCACCTATAAAGATTTAATCTGAAAAGCCAACATGTGTCCTCCAAGAAGTACTCTCACACTGGAATGTGGAACCAATGACGTCGCATTTATATACTTTGATACCCAAGTTACACACTTTTCTTCAACTTCTGCTTCCACCTCTCATTCCAACATCCGATATCACACTACATCTAAAACTTTCATCCTAATTCATATGCATTCCAACACACATGATAAACAAGTTTCATCAGAGTTCTCCTTCATGTCCTTGAAGTCCTTGAGGCGATGTCAATGAAGAAAGAACTTGCAGAGGGTAAAGTAAATTGAATTTTCGTCTGCTAGAGGAATACATAAAAGATGGCGGAAAGATACAAACAGATCATTTAAAGGTGAAATAAAATGAAGATATAAAGAGGAATGAAGGAAATTATTCAGAGGATATGCTCTTATTTTTGAAGATGGTGAAAGGGAATGCAGGGATTGTTTTGTAAATAGAATGAAATGGTGTTTTTATGTGTTGAATAGGTGACTGTAATTATTTTTTTTATTTCTATGTCATATTGTTGGAATGTTGGTGATAAAATGGTGTTAGAGGTTGCCGCTGGATTTACGTTTGGTGTGTTTTCTTAGATAGCAAAATTATAATTTTAAATTACAAACACTAACCTAGGCACTTAAATTACGGTAAAACTGTAATTATAGGCACTTCTCTACCCACTTCTTATTCTGTTCAACATGTTGAACAGTGGATATATAAAAATTTGAACACAAAACCAAGGATCATTACGCCTTTATTGAAATAATAAATATGTTATTACCAAATAAATACACATTATTACTTGAATTTCTTTTCTTTTTTTTTTTTTTTTTGCAAAGTCAAACAATAGTACATGTAGAATATCGCTGTAGCTTTTTAAACTTTGAATTTGTACATTAGAAAAACAAAAAGGGGTATTTTATCTACTGTCAATAGCAGTAATAATAATATAAATTCGCAGGCAGTTACGAATCTAGAATTTACGTGAAATAAGAAATGGATTAATATAATGATACAAAATAAATCAAACAAATTGCATGCTGTCCGAATTCTATGATATATTTGCTTACTCGAAATATAAGAGGCTTCGTCCTGGCAGCAAATTAAAACATACTTTAATATCCAAGTAAAAAGAAAAGTGAAAAAAAAATGGAATTAACATATCCAATATTTAGCCTGCAAAAAGCTTAAAGATGCATACTCAATTGAAGTTGATACAATTTACTTTGAATATGGACTTCTTGATGATTCGTATTTGACAATTGCAGCACCGCAACAGGCCGCGGATCCCTTGTTGTATTACGAAATAACTGCGATTTGGAAAACGTATACTCGATAAATTCCGATATAGTCGTTTTGCAATTCCTATATATTGAAAAAAAATAATAATAATAATAAAAAAATCGACCAAGTCCGTTACCAGGAAAATGGAGGGAGAGCTGACATTGGAAGTTATAATTGTACATTTGTATGCACGCAACAATCCACCACTTTTCTGAATGAAAATTTATGACCACTTTTCTGAATGAAAACTGAATGAAAACTTTTCTGAATTGCGTGAATGAAGAAAAGAAAGTCTTGAATGATTTCCCGAAGAAAGCAGCGGGAAAATTCTTACGTATATTTTAACAGCAGAAATTACGCAATTGTAACAAGATTTTAACGCCGTACTCCATTTTTTTTTCTCTTTAAAATATATTTTTTTTATTTAATTAAATGACTTTCGAGTACCAGTAACCCCGCATCTCTATGATCTTGATACCGGCCATGATGAAATTCGATTAAATCATAAATATACTTCTAAATTGGATCCAATGAAGTACATGTGATTTTTTTCTGGCAATTATTTTATGATCTTCAAGGAGAATAATTTCGATTTTGAGGCTACTTTTATGGTACAGTAATCTTTTTTCCCTTTTTTGGAATCGTTTTTCCTTTTCTTTTGTACCCCATTTCACACCCACTTATATTACTTTGTTTCTGGCAATTTAAAATAAATATTTCAACTATATTTATGAAAATACATTATTATATTATTTACCCGAATACGCTTTACCACTCTGAAAATTTATTATAAATTTATAATATTATAAGTACAGGTACTTTATGTCTGTATTGTAAGTATTCGATAGCTCGAACCATGAAAACGAAAAAATTGATAATCTGGAACGAGAAGTAAACAATTCAAAGAAAAAAATGTTATTTTGAAAACCAGGTCGACATCATAACTTTTGAATTTTACAAGTATACATAAAGTACAAAAAATGTATTATCCCTCTCCATTTACCAACATTTTCGTGAAAATATTGTTTATATACTTGTGCAATATATAGTATGTATACAACACTTTTACTAATTATATAAATTACCATATTTATCCCTTTCTGTCAGCAATTCTGCAACTATATATAGGTTTTAAGGGAAATATTCCTGTAACAAGATAGTGTAGTTACAGGTATGCTTAATGTAACAGTAACATAATGTAAAATCAAGGTTAGTAGATATATATTGGGAGAGGTTGCGCCATCTGAAGCTCAGAAGAGAGAAAAAACCGGTCCTGGGCGGAGCTTATTTACGCGTCACGCAGCCCCTGTTGCTGAAGGGAATGACTGTGGAGAAAATTGGTTCGGACGCTGTAGCTCAGGCTGGGATGATCGGAAAATTTTATAACATATACCGTTGGAAGTGCACTGATGTTTTACACATATATTGTGAAATTCAAATTTTTGTTTATAACCACAGCCGAGTTATCGGTTAGTGAATGTTGAAAAATAACTATTTTCCGCTATTATATGCCAAACTAAATATATTCAGACTTTCAGAGCAAGGTACAGTATATAGAAAAGTATATGGAACAGATTTAGAGTGCTATTATTATTAACTCTAGGTGGTGTAAAAAAAAAAAAAAAATTATCACACAAACATGCGCTAGACTAACAACGTTTAACTACTTATTCACAGATAATAATTCAAATCTTCCAACTATTTGAAGCTGACTTGAAATATCGTTGAAAAATCTATTATTAATAAGATTTAAAATTCGTGATAAATAGTTTAAAATTGCAACCTACTTTCATTATTACCTGTTTTGATAGTATTGATTTGTTAAACAAACTGCAAACCTGTATTTTTCACAGCCTTTGTCTGAAAAATAATGCAACCTCAGTAAATAAAATAATATACAATAAGGTGATTTCCACATTATATGCCGCTGTTGTATCCATGCTTTAAAATTTATGTTTCTTGCATATATTTTGGTACCATTTCTATATTTCAATTACAGCTTAGTTTGTTTATGTTATTTACGATTTGGAGTTCCACACTTATCTGTTTATTATT
>JAQFYR010000911.1:0-11214 GCA_034694985.1 Campodea silvestrii
AGTTCATACCTCTCGTTGTAAACAAAATCAAATTATCGGATATACTCAATCCTCTTGTGATATTACTACTGAATATCCAGCTTGTGTAAAACGTATCAAAGGCGATTTCAAGTGGAAGTGTTCAAATCCAAGATTCCCTTGCTTCTAATAACACGATTAAAATGTTATACATTCTCAGAAGAAGAAATCTGAATATTATACCAGCCATAATAATTATATGGGTTCAAGCTTGTATGTTTTGATACAATTGGTTTTCAGAAAATAATTAAGAAAAAAACTATCGGTTTCGTGCTTAGCAACACATCATCAGGTCTATGTTCATTAAGAGAAAACAAAAGCACAGGTTAAAACATTCGTTTAATCCACGTGCTGGTCCTTATGATGTGCTGTTAAACCGTTTCAATAAATATTGCAGACTAGTTTAATTTTGATGTTATTCGCAAAAACCATATAGGCTAATTTCACTCGTATGGTATTCTCAAGAATCGTTTACCCATATGAATATTCCGAATATCTGAATGACAACGTACGGTCAACCCATGGTCGTAAGTGCAATGGGTGCTGAGGGTTCAAGTACCGCTTTCAAAAACAAATAATAAAAAAGCAGCCACTGATATTTCCCTCACTGTTTTCAGAAAATCGGTACTTCATAATGAATACTATTGGAAATTGTAGAGCATCTGAGTACGCACAGGTTACAGTTATTTTTTGTTCAGTTTCAATCTCTTCCCTTATGTTGAAAAAGAGGGGTGGGTTCAAACAGTGTAAATTACATGTGTTGTGTACAGTTCAGATATATTGAACATAATATTGAATTAAAAGAAAACGTCAGTTAATTTGAAGCAACAAAAAAAATATGATTTCATAACTGCGAATACAGCTTAAAATGAAGCAATTTTAACAATGTTATGTGATAAGGGCGACAGATCGCAATTATTTATAACCTCTGACGATATGTTAACATGTGATACATTTTTGATATATATATAAAAGTATTTAAAAAGGAATTAAATAACTTTATTTGATATATTGTTTATTGAGCCACTCTCCACAGTTACAAATACCTGTAGGATTTTAGTGTCAACTTTAATATTAATTTGTTGTCAAAATTTCAAATACCGGATTTAAGTACTCACTTTTATTTATCAAGTAAATGACATTAATTTAACAATTCAGCACTGTGGTTCAACATCGTTCTATTTTAAACGTATGCGTTTGGATATAGGCATAACTTGGGAGGGGCGCGGAGGTGCAACCGCCCCCCCTCAACATTTTGAAAATAAAATTAAGGGGAAAAACAGAGAAGAAGGAAAAATAGCAAAATTTGAAATAGTTACCTAACAATTGCAGTGAAACTGCCTGTTTTGAACTAAATGATGTAAAAAAATCGCCCTCGTGACGCTCTGGTAATAACATTAATTTTTCATCTGAAGTACTGAAATTGTTTGGTTCACTTCATATTCTCCTGTATATTACAGGTTCCATCACTCCATTTGTTAAAAATTACATATTAATATAGTCCTGCTTAGGTGGTACCCAATTGAGGATGACCATATTGACCAACCTCCCTTCCAACAGGAAAAAATAAAGAAAAAACGAAGAAAAAGAAAGATAAGACCAAGAAATATTCCAAATCATATTCTAAAAATTATTTTAAAACAGCGTAATTTTTTACAAAAAATGTTAAAAAAAAATGACCCATGCTCCGGGCTAGGGATGCCGTTGATCCGATCTGAAGGATCGATATCGGATCGGATCGCTCGAAAAGTCAATCTGATATCAATCTCGATATGGATTGTTTCAATACGATCCGATTTCGATCTGAAGCGTTCGATCTAAAGTATTCGGTCTGGATTTGCCTATTATGATTGATAATAATTCCGTACATTGTTGCACATTTTCACTGATCAAGTGGAAATCTACATAAAAAATTGAACAAGTAAATGTAACGCCGTCGATCTCGATCTGAATTGTTTTAGCACGATCCGATCTAAGGCATTCGATCTGGATCGATCAACGGCAACACTACTCCGGGCGGTCTTTAGTGCTTCGTCTACTACATCATTGCTTTTAATAGATCCGCCTTACTCCAAATTCAGTGATTGAATCCGAAACAGACAGTGCATACAAAGCATTGTACACGTTGTGCAACAAAGATTACAATATATTTTTTTTCGTTCAAGCGAAATTTGTCAATCGCATAATTATTTGTATGAATTCTCCAACTGTCCCCCCAACATAATTCCAAAGTTACATCTATACGCTGGGTACAAGTGTTTAGAGGAGGTTTCTGTACATTATTTTACATATCCATTCATGGGTGTATTAGTTCACATATAATGTAGATATCCTGTGCCATTTTTTGCGTTATGGTTACAGGAAAGGAATTAAAATGAAATTTGGAAAATAAATTCAATTATCATTTAATGAAATTATTCCCATAACCAGCGTAAAAAAGAAAATAAAGGAAAACTCAAAGTAATAGTAATCTTTAAATTTTGATAAAATTACTTTAATTGAAATAATAATAATAATCAATAATATGTAAATCAATAATTTTCATATCTCTGATTTTGTACTGTTGTATATTTTAATCCTTCTGACTTGTGTAATAATGGGATTTTATTGTAAAATATATGCAGTACTTAATAACAAAATAGATCTATTTATTGAAATCAATATAATTCCTCATTGATATATAAATCACAAATAGAATAATATTCCTTTAAATTTTGGCATGCATACAAAAAATTAATAGACATCTTAATATTTCTCTCTGTCAAATATATAAAATACGACAAAAACAATATTATTAATCTACTACCTTGCATTTCAGACTTTAAAACATGAAAATTGATTTACTGAAAATAAATTCGATAAAAACAGTATTTGAAGTGCTAGTTACATGTTGATATAGGCAGTATGAAAAACATGAAAAAAGATTTAGTTATGAAAATAAAAATATCTTAAATTGAAAATAATTATAGCATGACATACTGTAGTCATTAACAATAATTTAGAACAAATATTTAAAATTACCAAAAAGCTGTGAGCCAAATAATAAGGAGCAACAATCTTATTATTATAATACTCACGAAACATTGCCATTATCAACATATTACCATCACTTCACAAAAAGAACATACATGAACTCGACGCAGTCTAAAATTTATCTTTCTCAATTTTAACAAATAATATATTTCTTTGCTTTACACGTTAGCATGAAGTGCGCCGAGAAAGGTATACATTACAGCAAAGTCGTCGAATAGATAGATTTACGCTGAATTATCTGTACTACATATGTACTACTCTGAAAAAGAACGATAAGTCAAACACTCCAATACGCAAATGCAATAAAAAAAGAACAAGTAACATACATAAACATAAATACAACGTATTACATTGTAATAATTTCCACTTTTTGAAAACTTACTGTATATCACAGTTTCACAGAGTTGTATTTACTTTTACATAATGTTGGAATGAAACGGATGTGCCACATAAATTTCAGTTCTACTCAATGAATTCTTTTTCTGCAACAAGTTTTCAAAATTGTTGAAATCCCCATAACAGGTCGGTGAACAACACCGTCTGCGTCTTCATTGAAAGGCTTCGGCGCAAAACCACGTGACTCCACTTTATTGAGAAAACTATTTTTTTTACAGGGATTGATAGTAAAGGACCCTTCGCATTTTCGGTGCAAAAAGCACGTAGTGCTGTTATTTATAACCATGTAATCAGTACGTCTCCACATTTCGGGGGGCCCTGGGCAATGAAGAATTAGGGCGCCCCCACGCATTATCAGAAACAAAATTTGTAATTGGATGGGATGGTAAAAATAGAGTATACTGTATAATGGAGGCACTTTATATATGCGCGAACACTTTTTTTATTTTTTATTTTATCTAAAATAGATAATAGAGACTTTTCGGCCGACTTTTCTTTGTAAAGTTTTAATTCCAAACTTGTAAGTTAATTTCTTTTTCTGTGTGTGTGCGCGGGCTGGAAAATTTAGTAGCTTGAATCCAGTAGACCTCAAATTCCACGTTCTAGACCTCCAAATAAAACAAAAGTGTATCATAACCCGTAATAAAAATGATGACGAAAAACGAAAGTGAATGAAAACAACAATATTGTTATTTCAGTCTATTCACAGACTTAAGTTTTGGAAAAATATTTTTTTTACCAGTGAATTATCTGTTATACCAATTCATAATATTCTTATTACAATAACACGATATTTGTGGACATTGCTTCGTATTTCAGGCTTATGACCGAACAGTCGGTAATCCACACGTGATAACCCAAAATACTCAAACATGGAATTTTAACGACCGAGTGAAGCGAGGTCGAAAATGTATTTAATATTTTCGGGGCAACAGTGTAGTTTAACCGCAATTTTTAGTATTATTTTTAATTTCCCTATATCTTTTTGCTTACGGCGGGGCCCACGAAAGGCGGGGGTTATGGGTGCCTCGTTTGCCCTTGGGGTGGAATTTGAATTCAGAACGTGAATTTTAAGTCACTATATCAATGTGAAACTTATTTATCAAAAATGACTTAAACCAGAAAATAAGATAATTAAACCCCACCAATTAATAATAATCACATACATCATAAAATAACTTGATAAAATGGACAGTTTATCTAGGGTCCTAGAAATTAAGTTAGCATTTTAAAACAAAACATACAGTATGTGTTTTGAATACATTGTTTTTGTTACAATCCAGGGAAACGTCGGGTAATCTTCTAATCATATTAGGGGTTTATATGATATATAACACGTACATTATTTTCTGATTTTGGAACATGTTTTAATATTGCACCATTTCTCACGCAATAAAAACTGTAAAATTCGTGTGAAATCTACATTTCTAATCCTAGAAATGTAAAACACTCCACCCTACCTTCGTTTGGACATGTTTACCCTTGAACTGTTTTCACTTAAACCCCTAAAATTAACACTTGTACCTTTTGTGAACTTCTACTATACGTCACAAGCTTGAAGTTCCATTTTTCAGCAACGTCATACTATGGCTTCATTGCCCCGTATCAACTACAGAACTGTAAATTAATCTATCATAATATCATTATCAAATTTCTTGTAATTGACAAAAACAATAATAACCTGCTATAGTGCTATTTTGCTGCATTTATAAATATGCAATGAAATCAATTCTTCTACGGAAGATTTTAGCAACATAAACTTTCTTATAGATAAGATATGCTTATCGTGAAAAAGTTGTGGATCTGTCTAATACGCTCAGAAAACATAAATACTTCATATCAATTTTATTCCCGATGCACTTTTTTAATGGCGATATTTCCCATTTTGAGTTATAAAATTGAAAATTTTGGAGGCGGAAAAGTGAATATAGAATAAAATTGATTTGAAGTATTCATGTTTTCTGAAAGTAAAATAGACACATCTGTAACATTTCCACCAGCAGTATCGGTTTTATCTTTTCAAGAATGCTGATGTTGCTAAAGTCTGCAGAGCAAATGTGTGTTCACTTACGATTCCAAAAGATTGAATATATTTTATTTGTAATATATATTATCTTCCCGAGAAATACATTGTTTTCCATATATAATCAACTGAATCGATTTTACTGATCCAAACACCATGGATGTATAAAAGAATATCTACTTACATCCCAGTTCACTGTAACC
This sequence comes from Campodea silvestrii, assembly GCA_034694985.1. Lineage (NCBI taxonomy): Eukaryota > Metazoa > Arthropoda > Diplura > Rhabdura > Campodeidae > Campodea > Campodea silvestrii. The sequence continues at coordinate 5,674 of JAQFYR010000911.1, forward strand.
CCTGGACTCTCCTGAGATTTGAACTTAAAAGAAACTAGAATAAATAACAATGAAACCAATTTATTTCATTTCAACATAGACAAACTTATTGTGTTTCTCAAAATATTCCTTATATATAGATATTTACAAAGGTTTTGAGTACGGTATTATAACATGTTTTATGAATTTATTCTATAGTTTTATGCACCTTCAAACAATGGTATCTCAATTCATGAACGCGACAAAATACTTTTCCACATATTTTACAAGTTGTTTTTCCTTCATGAAGTGCCAAATGTTTAAGTACAGCGCCAACATCCTTGTATGTTTTGGGACATTTCAAACATTTATATTTTCCATCGAAAGTCTTCACATAATCCATATCTAATCTCTTTTTATTAAGTCGAGTAGTTAAAACTACATCGCTATGTAATTGCGTTAAACGTGGTTTGAAATTCATGGATCGCACAATTCTTCCACCTGTAAATAAGAAAACTAGATAAATAAAAGTAGATGAATTAATTTCACCAGTAACGCAACGGCAGTAACCCAAGTGATTAAATTAACTATAATTTTCAAAAGATTAAACGTTGATTATTATTTTATTTATAAAGTAGGGGCTATATGTAAATATTCATATTTAGAATTTTTGCATAATTATGTTATGTTTTCCATGTAGATAATTATATTGGAAGGAATTGTAATATTTCTGTTTGCACTGTCGTGAGTTTACGCTGACTTGTAAGACAATATAAATACATATTTTGGGGTTTAAAACAAACATATAATGCAAATTAAATTATTTTCTGCTTTTCGAACACACTTTAAAAATTGCAACATTTCTCAAGGTATAAAAGGTACGAAATTTCAGCAAAATTCTTATGAATTAATCCTAGAAATGTAAAACATTCCGCCCTGTAACTTCACTTGGGCTTGAGCACTTTTTCACTTCTTAAAGAAACCCCTCAAGTTACTCTTTTGTACTTTTTGTGAACTTTTACGGCGTCATAGGATTAGAATTCCATTCTTTTTTTTTTTTTTTTTATCAGCAATGATAAATCATGGCTTATAATGCTGCATATGATGTACCCGGTAATGTAAATTAGTATCCGATATCATAGCCTAATCAAGTTTCTTGTAGGTCTAGTTGATAAAAACAATATTATAACCTGCTATTTTGCAGCATATATATACATTACAAATGTAATTATATATATATATATATATGTCTGTTAATTTGGAGTTTTTTAATCAGCAAATGTGTACGACTGCAGTTTCGTCTAGTGAAGACTCATCAGGTACACTTTCTGGACTAATGTTAAGTCATCAGTAACCAGGTGTTAGCTTTAAGAGACATTATTACTTTGTGTATCAAAGTCAGTTGTCCTGCTAAACATTAATACTTTGTTGACAGGGATCTGCAGTTCATTACTGTTAATCCTCAAAATAACACTTATTATCCTACATTCATTCTTTCACGCTTAATATAAAATTCACACGCTGATATTACACACACACACATAACAAATAATCGAACACAATTTGATTACCTCTCTACCATTAAATTAAGGCTATAAAATGAGTAACTTGTTGACTCTCTGTGATTGTATGAAATATATTTATAGTCTAAGTAATACAAAAAATTAAATTTAATGTGTTCAATATCCTGCAGATATTTAATTTCCGCATTTAAATTCAGTTTCAAGGGATGCTTTTAAATCATGATTAAGTTGATGGGAGTTAGCTGTAGGGTCTCCACATGTATTGTGTTTGAAATATTCGATTTTTCTTTTATAAAATAAGTTGACAGAAGGTGAACATAAGAGTTTATAAATCGAGAAATGTTACAGTCATTGTGAAAGATAGGTGTATTTTTTTATAAATTGAATTTAATATAAAGGGATTTTAGTTTAATAATATTATTACACATTTTAAGTAAAACAAGGTTGTTTTCTTCTGAAATTCACTTTTTGTGTAAACAAATGGTAAATTGTCAATTTCTGAAATTTGTTACACTGGGTGTGTTGAAACGTATACTATTTCGATGATAATTATGATACTCACATGGACGTCGCAAGGGGAGGGCTAGGGGGGCTGCAGCCCCATTAGTTTATTTCTCAGCCCCCCAACCCACCAGAATTTTTGAAAGTTTAACCACAAAAATGCTAAAAATAATATGAAAAAATAATCTATTTTCTAAATTTGTTTTTATACTTTTTAATAACACTATAGTAGAGATTAGAGAGAATTCCAGTTGAACTTCCTAATATTACAAGGTATTGAAATTATCCGAAATGATTCCAAAAAATATGGATTTTATTAATACAATACACAGCAAAATTCTCAAATCCTACAATGTGCATTTGTTCGAATATCTTAATATGCAGTAGATATTGTATGGTTTCTAATAACAGAAATAAGTAAAATTTAATTATAGCACAAATGCGGTAATACACTGTTAATGCTATTAGGCATGATATCAACAGAAGAAATAATCTTATTTTAAAATAATATTGGAAATAAAAATGACAGAGGTGAGCAGTCCCTCTACAAATTTACACTTAATTAGCATATTGATGGGTTGTGTTCTATATTCAGTAAAAATGGCGAAATCGTAGCACCGTCCTGCATCACACTAAATAATAGTATGAACTAGAAATTTCGAAGATTCGTTGGTAACAAAAGGTATTTGTAAGCTATACAACCCTGACATGCTTGGCAACCCTGACACCTGGTTTTTTCCGTTTATTTCAATTGCACTGTTTCAAAACATAAGTAAATGTCACAGCGAAACAAATGGTTGTTACTTTTTAATTAAGAAAATAATCATTAAGCTAAAACTCAATACAGCGCTCAACTTACCTAGAAAATCTTAATAATTGTAAGATAAAGTTAATAATATTGGCATTGTAATAGTTTCTGAATTACCATACAAGTTTGGCTCCAACATTCATTATTTTATAACATAATAAATAGCAATGACTACTTCTACAACCAGTGTTGTAGTTGTACTAGAGAACTAGACTAACAGTCTTTAAATGCATAACTGCTCTCTTAACTACATTTCCGTGTTCAGTAAAATAATAAATAAATAGTATCTACAGTTGTCAAAACACGTTCTTGATAGTATCAATGTTCTCTTGCATATCATAAACGTACCTAAAGATGATTAAGTCTCATTAGTTTGCACAGCGTATTTCCAGTAAACTACTACAAGATATTTTCCGAAAATATTCTGGTGGTGTACTAAATTTATTTCTTCATGATTTATTTAAATCAACTACATTAAAGTTTAGTTAATAGTTAAAAAGTTTCAAAATAACTTTAATGAAGCATTTTTGAAAGCTCAACCTAAATACTAAACCGTTTAAGCGGAATGCACTGAATATGGGTGCTTTCATTCAGTAATTTAGTATATTACTGTATTACAAATATGTCAAAACATTTCGAATATGATAGTCGCACCATAATTATGTATATATTATCGAAAGTGCATAAAGTGTTAAATCACATACTGGATCACAAACCAACGCCCGTACACTAGATCGCCAACACACGCCCGTACTAGATTGCCAACAAAAGTCTCTTATGCCGTTCTTCTGTAAAATTATCTCTTTAAACTGTTTTAGGCAATCAAAATCTCACACTTTCTCATGTTAGTTTCCGGATATAACATCCTCTTGTGAGCCCTGCAAACACTATGATACCGTTATTTGTTTAAATTTTGAAAATCATATGTCGCTGATTCTACCCTTATTTTTCATAAAATAACGTAATTGGAATATTTGAATTCTTGCCATAGTTATACGTGAAAAATAGCGATTTCAACATTATTACTTTACTCACCAGTCAAATGTTTTCAAAATAAAGAAGTATTTTTTTGAAAATGATCAAACATAAAATTAGGGACTTTTGAAACTGAATGCAACGTTTTTGTGAGGCATTATGTTAGTACCTCTAATGTTAATACATCCAAAATTTGATTACCTAATAAATAAAAGAAACAATTCCTTCTTAGGATAATTTATGAATGACAGATTAACATTGGGAACTGCTGAATTTTGGGCAGTATTAGTAATCCTATTTAATACTGCAGCTCTGTTTTCTGAATAATTAAATGAAGTATATAACTGTGATTAATAAAAGTTCAAAGTGTATTACTTTTTCCATTGTAATCTATAGCAATGAACCTTTTCATAGTTTGTACTGCATTACTATCCGTTATTAGTAAATATGTCCGTTTGGTTTCGATTGATGTTTTCTGTAACTGGCAACTCCAAATTAAATTCTCACAGCAAACATGATTAGCATAACAACTCCGAAATGTACTCTATTTAAATACAAGCATCACTAAAAATGGACAGGTTTCCCAGTGGAAGGTATTTCAGGTGACGATAATTCCATAATTGACTTTTTATCAGGGTAACGTTTATTCCTGTCCATGATACAACTAGTGGAGAAACTCTGGAAGATCAGATAAAACTGAATAATCCTTGTATCCCTATTATAATCATTCTTGCTTGAACTTTATGAAGTCACTCACGACAGTGTATGACATGTGGTATGGTCATTTTTAAGGTCATCATTTGAAGAAATTATTTAGGAAGCTGTTCGTAACTTACATTATCTGCATTTCAGTTTTCAACTAGGAAGGTTTCGTGATAATTCTAATCTTGTAGTAATTTTTCAATTAGCGTGAAAGTTCATGTACAATATTTTCTTAAGAAAATAAGTTGCAATGACCACTTCTATACCCAGATGTTAATAGTCTGTAAAATGTACTAGATATTCGTAAAAAAAAAACATTAGTAATTTGGCAGGATGATTAAGTAGTAATTATAATTACTGAAATATAGTTGTAGAAAAAATAACTTTTACGTTGCGTAGCAAAACACACCTAAACATAACCAATTTTAATTATTATTCACACTTACTTTACTATAGAGTACTTCAAGATATTTTCACGTTATGTTCTGGTTCACTTTTTTTTTTGTTAAAAAAATATATTTTTTTAATATACCGTTATAAAATCTAAAATTAGTAAACCGAAACTACTTTTTACGTCACATGCTTCAAAATTCAACCTAAATATTCAATCTTTTAGTCGAAAAATGAAATGCACTGACAACGGGAGTTCTAGTTCTGTAATGATTGTGTTATTATAGAGACCAGAGACGATTGAAAAAAAAAAAAAAAAAAAAAGATCCGAATTTTATTCGATTTAAGTAAGGTGCATCGCTAAAAGTACGATCCGAAGATGAAGGAAACATCTTCCAACATATTATACTTAACTAGTATTGGGGAATTCAGTATTTGAGTACCGAAACTGTAGTGGTTATTCTGACCATAGTGACAAGTTATCAAGTGGAAGGTATTCTATGTGATGATAATTCAAGTTGGCATTCAATCATAGTATCTCTTATTCCTGTGGATGCGGTACAGCTAGTGGTGAAACTCCAAAAGATCATCAGATAAAACTGAATTCAAAAGGTGAAATATTGCAATCTATTATTCTCCGATGCTCACTAGATGGTAGTAGTGTTGCTGTTTCACCCTGGAGGT
>JAQFYR010000912.1:0-11212 GCA_034694985.1 Campodea silvestrii
GCCCTGTGCTTCGAAACATGTAGAGTGACGAGTTAATAAATACAAGAAAACAGAGAAGTGTGTTATTGAAATATAAACACTCATTTGTGCAGTTCTAAATTCCTGTACTTCCAGAACTCGCAATCTAATTTGGTTTTATCTCGGGTTTTATGTATTTGGAGGACAACGTTATGTAAGTTATGAATTTTACAGAAATTGTACTGTAACTGTGAGGTGACAATTTTAAAAACATACGGGAACCAAACGCTTGTTTCTCCCTGTATTGAAAGACAATATTTGTTGCACGGGCAGTTACTACGCGTACACGATCCCTGATATTTTTTGTTGTTGCATGCACCTGGTGAAATCAGCACGAGGTCTGACTCTAATTAATAATTATACATTTTGCAGCAGTAATTACGATGATGTATAAAGTATGAATGATACATTAGTCAAGAAAATGTTAGCATCCGTAATTAATTTGGAACATACTTCTAAAAATTTGAACCAGAATAGTTCAAAAATATTCAGTTTATCTTTTTTTATATAGGAAAAGGTTTTAATGAACATTCAGTGTTGCAGCTAGTATGTATATTGAAGGCACGGTGGGGTGCTGTAAGCGTACGTGGAGCGTACCAAGCAATGTTCGTACACAAAATTTCAACCGTGCAATGTGCGTGCAATACCGGTTTCAGACTAAAAATAACGTGAAATCATATCAAATAATTTCATAATATAATTTATTGATGGTTCTTATATTTCGATTATTTAAAAGTAAATAGGTCCAACTATTGAAAAACCTAGGTAAAATACATATTTTTCCAATTCACTTGATCAAATATAATACAGTTTAGCATTTGACATACGAATATGTGCTGCAGTTATATATTTACAACAGCATGAATAATAACATGTTTTCTTTCAGCACAGCTTTACAAAGTAAAATATTAGGACTTCAGACTTCTGCAAAACATGAATTTAAGACATCGAAAATAAAAAAATAAAATAAAAAGTAAGAACATAATGTGCTTTCAAAAATTCAATGAGGATATGTTTGAAGGACGACTAGGGGCTACAGTATGAGAAATGTGTTTCTAAAATTCAACAAAGTGGTGACCTGCCCGATGTGCCTCTTTTTAATTATAAAATTTCCTCGTCCCTGTACGTACATAGCACTGTGCTTTATAATATTGTACGCACGTCGTACGATAATCATTTGTACGCTCATCGCACTTACTCATATCGCACGGAACCGAAGGCACAGGGTGAGGTAATCACCTGGAAGTTCACGGGCTCACCGACCCTTGTCCAGGAAGGGAGCAGTGTGACTCTAGGCATCCAGGTGACGGATTTCCTCCTAGCCCGTATGATACGAAGCGTCAAACTGTCAAAGTGCAAGTTTCAATATATATGTATATTCATCGCCTGGACTCAATGTTCGCAATGGGCGCCATTTACTGCAACTAGAGCGCAGTGTTCTAATTACAAAATTTATAAAGTACACCAGTATGGCTGTATAGTAAAAGAAAACAGCTTAATCCATTGTACTGATCGATGCTTCTCTTACAAGCATACGTCTCCTTGCCTTATAACATTCTTTCTTCTACATTTTTTTTTTAAAAATAATGTGATTGTCACTGTCTTGTTGCAGCCCATTCACCATATACGTTAATGACCATGAAGCTTGAAAACGGGTGCAGTACGTTTGTGCAAATCAACAACCGGATTGCGCACATATAGAACAAACTAATACACAAAATAATACCACACGAACGATTGCGCACATTTTGTAACTTTTTAATATAGCATAAATAATACGTATGTTAGGCACTTTTCCTGATTTATGGGTAACTTGAGGTTTCTTTATATACAATCAAATAATTATTTATAATTAAAATTCGAAAAGACTATAGTTGCGGTAAAAGATGTAAACAAATTGTGAACGAAAACTTAAAAAAAAAACACTCTTGGAAAACTATGCGAACAAAAAAATCGGAAGACTATGCGAAGAAAATTAGTTCATCGATATCAACAACAACAGCTCTGAAAGTAATTTAATGTTATTTTTTTCAAACACTTACATTATCTATTTTCCCCTTTCAAACAGGTAGATTACATTTTTTTCTTCTCAAAATATACAATCAAATGGAAATAGCATTTTTTAAATAAAATCTTTGGAAACGTGATATATGCTTGCGAACAAGTTAAAGGAATCTATAACTTGTAGTAATCTTTGTAGGATATAGACATCAACCATAGCGACATTAAAAGTATAAGTTTACTATTCTTCTCTTTCACTGCGGGTATCATGTGGGCAATCGGTCGTAATTCCGTCTTAAATGTTTCTTTTACCTGTGCGCAATCGTTCGTTTCATAATCGGCTTATTTGCGCAATCGTGTTGTAGCCTTCCAGGCAGTAAGTTGTTAACAAGAACTTTAATACTAATCCTGTTGATCTCTTAATGACTTCTTTTATTGAAACCCGCCTCTTTCTTGTTGATCTGGAAAGCACAAAGGAAATTTTCTTTGGGGCTATTCACAAAATACCCGAAGTTGTCACAAAATAATCCGTTTGTACATAAGTGAGTATAGCCGCTGGGAACTTAGTTCTGGAATAAACTTTAGCTGTGATAAGTCAGTTGAATTGTAAATTAGGTGATATGAGTGAGTGAGTGACATCAATTTCGTGAACATATCTGCAATCCTTCGGTTGCATGTTCATATTTATACACGTTGTATTATCCTTATTTTTAAACTGTAATTTTCACATTATGTGTTCACATCCCCTACCGCAATTTCCAATTAAAAAAAACGAAAAGAACTACAAAAGTTTGGTAAAATTCAGATTTTCCTTCTTGCAAATGCAGAATTTATTAAATTGAAATACGGTGTTAACCTTCCAAAAACTAAATTGTACCCAAATTTTCGAATAACAAACTATCTTTTTTCAAGGAATCCATCCCTTGAAAAAAAAAAGTTAAAGTCATTTAACTGAGAATCCAACTGAGAAAAATATATATCTTTATGTCTATAGCTTGTAATCTTGTAGGTTTTATAATTGATCGAATTTCTTATCAGAGTTCATCATTTAATTAATTGGCCTGCTAATCACTTCTAAGTTCACGCCGCATGACATTGTTTCGAAATGTTAAGAAATTAATTTTCTTTAGAATTTGAGCTATGATACTATCGTGAATAATGCTGATGTGAAAGTGATCACGAGTATAACCCTTGAATATCTAACCTTAGATATTCAAGGGTGTAACTTTGTATGTATACTCGGTGTAATATGGTTGCTGTACATTGTTTTCTTTGAAACAGGTAAGTGAAATGTTGTTAGTCATACCATATACTCTCTAAAACATTTACATGTAGTACTAAATCAGCAACAATGGCATGATGTGAATTTCTGAAAAATGATTATTCTCATTCCTTGAATAATTGATATTAAGCTAAGACCATTAAAGCTACAACAGTTAAAACTCAATAATCCCATTCGCAATTAAGTTTTATAAGTTACGGAATTTGAAATTTCTATACTTATATGTATAAATAAGTGACATTTTGAGACCTATCACAGTCGTCACAATCGTTGTTTAAAAATGTACTTTGCAAACATTGAACTGTTATACCGTCCTGTATGCGCCGAATTAAAGCCTTATTCAATTCCCATACGAAGTGAAATGATTTGGTGCCATCTCCCATAAACATGAAAAGAAATCAAGCATTAAGTGATGAAACGATTTAAATATATATCAAAGCATCAAGTAATGAAACAATAAATATCTCAAACAAAGCTACATGCAGCAGTGCCGGATTATCCATTAGGCACTATAGGCACGCGCCTTGGGGTCCCTGAGCCTTAGGGGACCCCCGAGTGAAAAGCAAAATAGTACGTAACAGAAAAGGAAACGGAACAATTGGAAAGCAAAAATAGTTGCCCAGATTTTTGAAATATAAAGTTGATAATCAAAGCTAAATAGAAGTAAAATAAATTTGCGCTTGAAAAAAATGGTAGTCAAAATTTGATAATAACCTTTTCTAACCCTTTTACACAAATACTAATCATTCCCATGTGGAGATATTTATCATTAAAACAAAAGAATTTGAGTTCGGCTGCTGTGCATCGATTGCTTGAAACGTTTTCCTATATATGTGTTTTAGGAAGCGTGCCTTAATTTTGCGGTATACAATGATAGTTATGGATGTTTTTTTTTATTGTGCAGTGAAAAACAAAATGTGAAATTGTGAAATTGTTTGTGCATTTGTAAAATTGCATTTGTGTAATTGTAATATTATACAGTTAAACGCAAAATTGAAAATATGTGATGTTCTATGAAACAAAATGGCGGTTTGCAAAGTAACGAAACTTAACACTTCTTTGTATTTTAAAACACTTTTTTTTCTTCGCTCACTTCACTTGCAAAATGGCAATATCCATAATATAATTATTATTAATCAACTGAACTCCCAATAATTCCACCTATAAGTTGTTTGGTTCTTACAATAAATGCAGCTAAAACTGTACTCTCGTACACTTTAACGCACATACAATTATTTGAAAAATGGAAGCGGATCTTAATTTGGAACATTGTTTTCATTCTACTGAGTTTACATGAATTATAAATAAATAAATAAAATATTATAATGTTGCTAGAGAATGAAATTTTAGAGCCAATTTTTACTCAAACAGTTATCTGTAATAATATTAGCAAAACACATTAAAGTGTAAAAATAGGCACTTCTCTGTTCACTTTTTTTATTTTGTTCAATATGTTTCGGAGGAACAAGCCTCCATTTTCAAGAACAAATAATTATAGTCCATAAAACATAAAACTAAAAATTACCGTGATTTAAGTGCCTCTGTTAGTGTTCGTAATTTGAAATGGTTATGACAATTGTATTCAGTGGTATAGTTCGACTGACAGAAAACAGAATTACTCTATTTTCCACAACTGATAACCAACTGGACGCAATACATACTGTTCATATTGAAAACAAAATCCCGTGTGTTTATACACTATTATGTAATAAAACCAAAGACACAAACGGTTTCTTGCTGCCTTGAAGTTGTTGGAACCTTCATTATGCTATTATGAGTGATTTTGAACAAGCCTTCTTAACAACAAGCAAAGAGGAATTTCCCACTTCAATTCAGCGCGGCTGCTTTTTTCACTTCGGCCTAATCTATCTGAAGGCAATAAGGCATGTCCAAAGTTGTGGTTTATCTGGAAATTATTATACAGATCCACACTTTGCAGTAAACATACGTCTTCCAGGGGCTGTGGTGTTTGTTCCTGAGAATGTAATCTTTGAGGCCTTCGATGAGGTTATTTCCAATGAATTTTACGAATAAACCGAAACCGTCATTATTCCACTTGTTAATTATTTTGCAGCCATGTGGATTGGAAGGTTAGAACAGGATGAAGATGCCCTGCACTTTTCCCTATTTCTCTTTGGAATTACCATTCAGCAACAGTATAGTGAGACAAACAATTTTCTCAACTAATCGAAGGCAGTTGTCCTACCGTATGTAAATTTATTGATGCATTAAGGAAACAGCAAAACCTTAACAAGTATCGCATAGAGCAATAGCTGTTGCTGGATTGGCAATTCCGAAGAGAAGGACATAACGATGGTTGTATGCCATTTAAAAAAATATTGTTGAAAATTTTGAAAACAGATCTGTTCTGCATTACGTAAGAGTCATTGCTCGAAATTTTCAACCACAGGTTTAACAACAGCAACCTAAAGATAATAGGAATTACGAAATTTAAAAAAATAAAATAAAAATAAAAATGACAAAAAAATTTCATAATATGCTCAATGCGAACCCACCTTCACGTGGTTGGGAGTGGTAACGACTGTAAAATATCGGCTAAGAAGTTCAAAACTGCTGTTATTGTACTCCGCTGTTTTTGTCACCCGCTGTTTTGTCGTCCGCTGTTTTGACGTACATCCGTTAACTAACATCCAGAAAAAAACAATTATATAATTATAGTAATGGAATTAACAATTTTTGTAAGGTTATAAAGATTAAACTATACTCAATTTTATGAGAGTATAGGGAAATAATTCAAATTTATTTATGAAAACTGAAATTTCAAAGGAAAACTTTGAGATAATGTTGATAATAATACAATACAGTATCCTTAACGATTAGGAATGTTAAGAAATCTGTGAGATTACTGCCTTCACATAGGATATCGAAATTGTACTTTCGACCCCTCAGAAATATATATATATATATATATATATATATATATATATATGTATTGATTTCCACTGTAATTATTTCAACATGAGCAACTTAATTAGATATAATGGCCATGATATGCTAAATGATTCAAAAGAAACGTAGTGTTCACAAACCACATAATATTCAAACCAATTACCTTAATAAACGCTTTGTATACAGCTCGTTGAGTTATATGTCAGTTCTCACAACTAATGAGAAGTATTAACTTTTCGTAGTAGGAGTAAAAGTAGCAAAATATTACTTCATGTTGAATTTCTCAGACTTACTGGCGACGCAGAAACAGTATATAACTGAACGCAGAAACAGTATATAAAAGTATCAGACCACAGATAGAAAGTGCCCTATTTGTCGGAAAGAATCAAATTACGATCTGTCGACAATTGAAATATCCAACTGATTAGTATAATAATTTATTTGTAATGTTTTTAACTCAGAATATACTCAATTAAATCAATAATAATCAACTGGAATATGACCTTTCGCTGGCGAATATTTTCGACGATTTTCCTGGTAGTGTATTTACTTTTCGACGAAATTCCTGTTTCGTGCTTGGGTACTGGAAGATCGTCGAAATTGACAATCGTCCAACGCCGATTTTTCTTTTGGCAGCATTCCATTCTACGATTTTCTTTTCAACGGAATTCCCCTTCCACGACTTTCCATAGCGCAATTATTGATGCCAGGATTGCAGTTGAATTTATTTTTCGACGATTTCCATTTCGACGAAAGTAAGGGTTCCGAGTGGTTGATCAGCGACAAAAAATGTGTACACCTGATTGCAGATTACAGTGATTAGGATTGATTACATTTGATTACAATTAATTATGATTCATTACGATTGTTTCCAGTTCATAACAATGGCCCCCTTTTACAATTATTTATGACAGTATTTCCCTTGTACTAAAACTGCAATCACCTGTAATCAAGTGTAATTAGTCGTGAGTATGTGTAATCAAATGTAATCTAGTGATCAATCGTTATCAAGCGTAATCAATTGTAATCAAATGTTATGACCCGTAATCGTATGTAGTCCACTGTAATCAGGTGGAGTCAATCGTAATCAAGTGTAATTACATGTAATCAATAGCAATCAGTCATAATCGAATGTAATCCACATTCACTGTAATCAGGTGTAGTCAATCTTAATCAATTTGAAAAATCTCATCTATCACCTCCTGTGGCTCCTGAAATTACAATATCAATCATAAGGGAATTACCCGCGATGCTATTCTACAATTCGGAATTCGCCGGAAGAACATCTCGAGAAATAATATTTTCGGATTATTTAGAATACAGTTTGGTCGTATTGATTATACTTGATTATACACAAAGTGCAAACCTGATTACAGGAGATACCAACTCCTCGAAGGGCTCCCAATTGTCTACTATTACTACAGTGTTTATTACAGTTCACACAGCAAGGAATAATTTGATTGATATACATATAATATAAACAACACTAGGAAAATAACACTTATTTTCGAAATATTTATTACTAAAGAGAATAAGCAAAATCAGCGTGATATAAACAGCAGATATATGCTTTGAACGGTAATATATACAATTCTGTAGTTGGTAGTTACTCTGTATCAACAACTATGATACTATATATCCCTAGCCAAACCTTAGTTAACTTTTTATAATCTGTTTCAGAGACTTTGTCTTACATTGTTTAGAACGTCTTTAGTTTACCAAATTTCATCCTTGATACCAGACTAAACAGTCACCATAAGAGTCTCATTTTATAAACATGAAAGGACCAACTAATTTAACACAGCTGGTTTGCTCTCTTTTGCCACTGTGTTTGTAGATTTCATTTGAAAGTAGCCACTGCTAGATTTCGGTGTTTTGAATATTGCAAGAATGATGTGTATTATAATTGTGGGAGACCATGGCAAGTTGGCACTATATTGAGGTAATAATATCAGTACCTTAGGGTTGAGAATATTCGTAAGAAATACTGTAAGTACATGAAATCCCTAATTGATTAATTTTGATTATCAAATTACGATTATAAATATGCCATTCAATTTCAGTCCCAATGTTGAATGAATTTGATGAGAATTTCCAGGGAACTGAATATCTTCGAAACGCTTTGAGTGCTTTTGGAGGATTTTGAGTATATTTAATCATAAAAATATAGCTACTCAATTTGTAGAAAATTATTTTGAAATGGAATAACGAATAATAGATAAGGGTAATTTGAAAACATACTCTTAGACAGTTTGTATGAAGATGTAAATAGCACCATTTAGAAAGACGTAAAAAGCACCACCAAGCACTTTTTCAGAGGAATGATGACATCATTCAGTCTCGCAACATTTTTTCAAGATTTTGTTATATAGAAGATGCTAACAAGGGAAATATATTTGAGCGATTATTGAAATTTCATTAATTGAATAATGAATCGCGAAACACATTGGGGAATGTAATTGCAAATTGGCTATAATGAGTTTGATTCATCCCCTTATAGTCTATGTGTCACCGTTATGTAACGCAACTGAAACTTTCGGCATTTGAAACAAATCGTATTTCCTTTGTTATATCAGAGGAGGATTTACACAACTCCCATCTCACCGTAACCTTTCAGTACTTCAAGATACTGTCGAATTTAATCAGTAATTTTAGACGATTAAGTATTAGTATATATTACATTGTGTTTAATTCTTTGCAGAAATAAGTGCACTTTGTGTCTACTTATTTACTAGACTATAGAATACAGTTATTTTCGAGATTCAGTTAGCAATTAGGTACTGCGGTATTACAATATTTTTTCCAGTTGGACAAATCTTTTAAAAACTTTTTTTTTCATTTTTGGAAATGACTGCATACTGTAGTTAGTTTTAAAATAATAAAAAAGGGTACCAACCTTGAAAAAATGATCCCAAACACAAACACCTCATCTATGCTACTGTTGAGCACTGTAGTATACCGATGTCAATCAAACATCAGCTGTACAAGGTTACAATTCATACATTCGTGAAGGAAAGTCCTCCAATTGGTAGAAGGTGGTAAAATACATAAGTCTGTTTCTGCCATCCTGTAATGTTCACAGTAATATTTAATAATAAATAATAATAATAAATGGCTCTTTATTGTGCAGCGATGTTAGGCATAGCCTCTCTTCCACATAACTGTAGTTACTAAATACGTACACTAAGGATATATTGACAAATTTTTATAGTATACTGGTGATAACAAAAATATATTATTATTGACAATATATGAACACCCATCCCCCAAAATGTCACGCGGACAAATACAGGTGTGACAAACACAAATCAAATTACCGTATAGTTACTGTGAAAATTTATAATTGTATAAGCTGAAAACGTTACTGTTGTTGTATTACAATACTTTGTTCAATCTGATGTTGCTAAATAATAATAAAAACGCAGGTTTACGTTTGATTGTCTTAATTTTGTTAATAAGGTGTAATGTTCATAAGTTAATAAATTTAAAAATAAATTGTAGAACGAGTAACCTAAGTCTGCAATTCTGCATGATGTAGGCTTATGTAAAAAGTTATGATTTTATCAACTTTTTTCATATAGCATTAGCGGAAAATGAAGAAGCTCAAAGACTTTCTGGAGGTGAAGACAAATGTCAAATTCTAACTCAATATAGAAGTTCTGAAGGTGAACCTTATACGTTAGAAGATAATATCAATTATTTGGAGTTTGGTTTAAAAGGTAAGGAAACACTAGGCTAATAAGACTGTAAAACATACAGTAGGTCTAATGCTTGCACTTTCAGATATTTTCAGAACTTTTGCAATGAAATATATTGAAACTGTGATTCTTTATGCATGCGATAATGAATGTTTCAAACTTTCAATGTGTGTTCTTACAATTTTATGTTACTGTAAGCATCACGTAAAACTTTTTTTTCTTGAGGGCTTCAGAGACACACAAACAAGAAAAACTTAACTTGTTGATGTTTCTTCTTGTACAGTACAGTATATTGTTGATGAATTTTGACAAACTTTAGGTGCGCCTGTTTGACTTGACAGGGGACGTCCCAGGGACGTTTGTCGATTGTTCAGTTTGTGGCAAGTGGCATTTGGTGTTTGTTTGGTTTTCGTGACATGTCCCGGGTGCACCGCTGACAGTGAAATCTTGCCCTAGCTGAAAAGGTGGTGCAAGGGGAAGATTTCAAAGATGGCCACACACATGTGATTCGTTTAAGACACACCGGCGGCGTTGTTATTAAGTGAAATAACTGATATTAGCGATTTTATGATACTTTTACTTGTATTTGAGAATAGTAGTGCATTTCTTACAAGTTAATAAGTTATTATACTATTTCCATTAAGTTTTAAATATTTCCTGGCAAATTTGTTTGAAAATGCGTACATGGCACGTCATGAACTGTCTGTTTGGTACCTTGCCATTTGATAGCAAAAGATACGCCAGTTTGTTTGCTCATATCATATGATATGTCCTGCCATGGGACATCCCTGACAAGCGAAACAGACACACCTTTTTCGAACTGGTATTTTATTGGCAAATATTGAAACTCACGAAAGAAGCACTGTAATAGCCTATTTGGATTTTGCATTTCCATCTAGTTTTTAAAAAAGAAAAATTCCTCACTCTAAATGAATTTGTATAGTTTCAAACCTTGACAACTTTGTTTAACTTTTCATATGCGTTCAACTGGGATTTACTTATTTAGGGTACAGTACGGTATGTCAGTGATAACCTTGGTTGAAATTAAAAAGAGTGGTAATTCTACTATTCTAGTGACTTTTTTGCGTAATTTTTGTATTTTACCTAGTCACAAAATTATTATTATTCATGTACCAGTACCTGTATATATTTAATACAATTATATCATTTCCCCATTTGTAATTTCTTAGAACTGATATCTGAACGGAATGCTCGTAACTGTGAGTTTCCTTCCCCAAATATGGATCCTGTTGGATTACTTATTGATAGTTATAACTTGGAAATTACAAATCATTTAGTAAAG
>JAQFYR010000913.1:0-11209 GCA_034694985.1 Campodea silvestrii
CGCGTGCAGACTGGAACTTTAAAATATATCTTAAGGTAAGGTGATATTTAAGTACCTAGACCGAAAGTACCTTAAGGGTGCAAACGTACCTTGATGTGCATTCAGAATTGGCACTTACGTATTGCCTATAACCTTCAGGGGTGATTTAAGGCCCTCGTCTGAAGGTGACATTTCGTCGTTTCTATAGCTGTATATCCATATATTTAACGGTTTATCATCGATACTGCTAAATTTTCTACTTTTCGTTTACAGTGTAGACATGATGACGTAAATTTTTGCCATTTTATTGCCACAAATAAAACCCACCAATTCCACCAAACCATTTACTCGGCAAAAAAAAAACATACAGAAAAACCTCACTGGTGCCATTTACCCTTTACCATTTCAGCACCAAGCAAATCTGGAACTCCACCCTCAAACCAAATTAACCCCTACTAACCCTCATCTCACCTTCATAAGTGTGAACGCACTGCAACATCCGTTTCTCCTGTTTAGAATTCCCTCTATCAACAAAAGCTGATGGACGCTTATAGCAACAAAGTAAATGTATCTTGGACAATGAGTTTCGCCCTGGGGGGTTCCAGAAAGTTAAAGGTTACATAAAGGAGCTTGTGTGTGTTCTTGACGTACGTTTATTCATCGCATGGAAAGATTTTGCACCTCCAGTAGGTCTGTCCTACGTTGTATTCATGAAAAAGGTGGTACCGTACGCGTCACATCGATCTTGAGTTTGAGTTTGAGCGCGGGAAGATATGGTGAGTTAGGTGTGTGGGCGTGGCTTAATGGTTGAGATGTGATGAAAATGGGCGGGGTTTAGTTCATCAATCTTTAGAGTGTTTGAGGATTTATGGTGTGGATTGGTGTGGTCATCGTCGATAGAAGGGAGTAAAGTGGAAGTAACTATGGCTAAAGTATGTCAGGATTTTCGGGCTGGAGAGCCGTCTACAAGTTTATCGTTGTTATAAATTGTTTGCAAGTCATGCTACCAGTCTATATCAGTAGTTTGTTTGCAACTTTATGATACTAACGAATATTAGTTGCTGATAAAATGGTTATTAGTACAATCATGCATAACATTTTGAAAAGAAAACATGAAAAGGTACTTTAATTGTAACTTCAAATTATATATTTGCCTTTACTGTTGTAATCAATAATCTATCTTCAGATGGCCAGAACAGCAAGTCAAAAATCACCTGACTACACAACCTTACAAAAAAAAACATGTAAAACCCCTTGACCTACTCCATTCACGTAAAGCCTTTGATTGGTTCCAGAATGTTAATATTTCGCGAGCAGAAATAAAATAATAATGTATGTTTTTTTGTGAAATGTATTGGCCAGACAACTACTAATGTCTACTTCGTTCCAACTGATCGTCCCTTTTCAAAGAAATCATGGATTTTTCAGATACTCTTTGTGCATATCGGAGTTACAGTTTAAATATATGACAAGAAGAAAATGTAAAAAATGCTGTAGAATTACAAAAATTTAAGCGAACGATGTTTATACTTCAGTATAATATGAAATTTGTGTTCTCATTTTAAAGCAATTACGGTGAAAGTATAACAGACGTTGTATTAGATATTGTTGACAATAATAAATATTTGCACAGTCAACGATCAGAATTTTAATGGCAGCAACTCTCAAACATGAAGATGTTTTTTTTTTCAACATACATGTGGTCTCTGTTCAGTTTATTTTACTTAATACTGCTACCTACGCTCAATCTGGCTACTCTAATAACTTTCCAATTTTTTCAAAAATAAACAATCACTGAAGCATACAATCTGTTTCACATGAGAAACGTTCAGAAAATATTAGTAGTGGCAGCGACGATGACTATATTCTGCACACTCTTCTACAACATAAATTACTGTTAATTGACACGGGCAGCAAATAATAGACCGTGATAGCTCAATAAAATTTCTGTAATGGCGCTCTGGGCTTATGTAATTACTTTTTAAATACATTTTTACTGGCATGGTTCAACACTGAAGTTTTTTTAGTTCAATCAAACTGCTCATTTTGGTGTCATGCACTTGAATGAATAGGTAGGTTAAATTCTAATAGAAAGTTGTTTCTAATCCAACAAATATGCGTTATCTTGTGCTGTTTACCATAGTTACTTATCAACACACAGGATCATGAAAAGCCTTAGTAGGTTAAATAAAATTTAAGAATCATGGAAGTTTTAGCACTCTGAATTTGGCACGAGAAGAAAATTCTCAATGACGTGAAGCTCAGACTAACATACATTGGATCTAACTGTTAATCTCAAAAAACTATAGCAAATTGCTCTGTCTTGGGAAGTCGAAATGACATTCCAGTTTGAATTGTTTTGGGTCAGTAGGAAAAACTAAAAACATATTCGGGAGTTTTCGTCAGTAGTTTATTTTTCATTTACTTACAGATGCGTTATATCCTTTACTTACAGATACGTTCTCTCATTTACCTGATATATGTTGTCTCATTTACTTGCAGATACATACGTTAATTTTCACGGCGATACTTATACAGATACGTTGAAACATATCGTGCCATGTTGTCTGCAGATCACATTACTGCTAAAACATTCGATCATACAAAGAGTTTTTATAGACCGAAACGAACTTCTAAGATTTTGTCTGATCTCAGCATACTTCACAATTTAATAAATAATTGCTGGACAGGAATATTCTGGATAAAAGAACTTTTCGATCTAACCATTTCTTCGGATTTATATCTGTAACTTCGTAGAGGTTGCGAAGCAATTTTTCTTTCTGCAATGGGTTATAATGACGTTCAGGGCAGAGTAAAAGTGAGGGGACAAATTCAAAATACAGTCCATGTATTCAACCAGACGTTTCTGAATCTACATAAACAAACGAATCTCCGTTTTCCAAATCGAATTAAAACTATATCGTGGGAAGACGTTCCTGAAACTTTAGATTCAGTTTTCAACCTCGACTTGGGTAAAGGTACCCCTAACCTCAATACCTTTACAATAATTATTTTAGGCCAAAATTACAGAATCCAGCTGATACAAAAGAGAGTGATACACAATGATTCGTATACATAAAAAGAATGAAATCTGATAATTGGTATTTCCGAGTAAGTTCTTGGAATTTTATGCTTGAAAACGAAGTAATGCTACCGTGGTACTTCAAGCATAATTACTCCAGTATGAGATACAACTTAAACCTTCTACATATAGTAATTCCTTCGTTCCTATGAGTATAATTCCAAGTACCTGCTCGAAAATTAGAAGAATAAGCATTTAAAATTAGAAACATAAGCCCTTCATTTCACTCATCACATACCACTCCCGATTATCAACCATCTCTAATACAAATACCTTCACATTCAACCCTGCCACCCCCTGCCACCCCCTCCCAAACCTCTCCCCCCCACCCACCCACCCCTCTTTACTTCACCCTCTTAATACGATAATAGAAACGACAGGAAACAATAACTGCCCCCATAGATTCACCTGTCCCCCACATACCATCCTGTGTGTGTGTGTGTGTATCTTCCGCCACTTCCCGGGGATCACCATGGTGACAGCCGGGGAGACGGGTGGGGGGGGGTAGGGGGTTGAATGTGGGGGTGGAGAGGTGAGGGAGGGGGGAGGAAATAACACTTCCCGACAATGTCTTGGAAATGTTCTGATTGAATAAATGACGTTTGACCGGTATTATTGGAAGGGTTTGCGGGGTTTCGCGGTGCTTGGAGGGGGGGGTGGAGGTTCAAGGGGGTGGGTTTCAGTTTTTTTTGTATGTTTTTGATGTGGTGTGAAATCAGAAAGTATCGTTGGAATAATATAGTAGGAATACAAATATTATTGCCGTCTCTGCAATAATGAGGAGTCGGCGTAGTCTATGGGTACGGCTCTAGACTTGACAGGCTCCTGGTTCGATTCCGGGACGGGGGATGAAAGCGTTAATTCTCCAAAAACCCTCTCAAAAGACTCCTGAAGTTCACCCAGCCTCTTATAAATGGGTACCGAGTGTTCACACCCCCAGGGTAAAGACCGACCGGAGAATAATCATGACCACATTATCTCCAAATCGCGCTGGAGGTCACAGAAAATGTGATTCCGTATAATCCACGTTACCATATGCGTTCGCGGCGTGTGTCAATTAAGACACAGGGATCTGTTACTTACTTTTACTCTGGAACAATAATAAAAAGAGTGGGTAGCTCAGTCGAAACCTCGTTTGACTCTTCTGATACGAGTGAGTTCTGAAGTCCGGATGACCTGGTATTCGAACCTTGTAGCTGGAGTACGATAGAACGTTTATAACACTAGCCTTCACTTCTGATCGTTATGGCACATGGTGTGCCTGTATTCAAGATCGCGTACAGTACAGCATATCTCGGTGGTTGGGAACCCACGTTGAAATTCGTAGGTCCCCGTGCCCACCTTGTTGGCTTCTATGCTGTTGCGGGTATGGCTATTACATTTACGTAATTTGTACGTACTCTGAAAAAGAAACTTCATTGCGTTACGGATTTCCCATTTACATTCAGCATTAGATATTTCAGTTAGCAACAAAGCATGCTAGTCGGACAAATTCACGTCGCCCTACACACTCTTTTGTTGATGCAGACAACGAAATTTTAGTAGGACCTTCCTTTAAATCATGTTACGCAATCCGGAAAATAATAATTAAACTGTGGGATTATTCTCAGAAAATAATCGCTATTTCCCGGGATTATAAAGTTTATTTTTATGCGAAAGTTACGTTTCCGTCCCACAATGACACTGAATGCTTCACTGCAACTCAGGTTGCAATAACAACTTTGAAACTTAACTACGTAGGATACTGTGGTACATATTAAACATTCATAGTGGGCGTGCAAAATACAATACTTTGTATTTCTGTTCCTCAACTAAATATTCTGATTTCAAAAGGATAAAGTCAATCTGTCGGAAAATTTAAGTTTATTTTAATCACAGCCCACTACAAGTAAGAACTTCAATACTGTCAATTTAATGCATTCAGGTTATTATTAGAAAAATTGATAACGTAATATATCAAAGCTACTTCTCTTCGATAATAATATTGTTATTTAAGAAATATTGAAAATTACTTACTGAATGTTATTAATGCGGACAATGTTCCCGACTATACATACAATTTCGATAGCTACGCTGTATTACTATTATCTTGGAGACAAAAGAAGATAAAACTGTAATTGTCCTTTGCAATTGGTTTATTTCTCAGGTTCCGTAGATGCTCTTTATTATTGTAGTAGTATTCAGTTTCAACTTATTGATTATTTAATTCCAAGAATGACTAAACAGTTTTCGAAACTATATGCGTTCCAAACTTCTGCTGGTGCTGTCAGTAAAGAATAAACATATATTTGTTGCTTATCTTTTATCGCAAGTTGGACTCAAGTACTTTCCTATTTTTTATATTACTAAAAGTACTGGATATATGAATAAGTGTTATGTGAGTAAGAGATCTCACAAGATGTGAATTTAAAACTGAATAGAAACAATATTGATTACTTACTACAGATCTGTGGAAGTCGAGGTTTGTGCACTACGGAAAAAATTTCATTCCGGACTTTGCACTATACGTTTGTAAGGTTTCGCTGTTTCACGGGTAGCTTTGCTGGACTACACAGGACTACGATTGAAATATGTTAAAAAACTACGGTTGAACTACTGTCGAACTACTTTCAGAGTGTACACCGGACTACGGAAATGCATAACCCCTCGGTGGAAGTGCATTCATTTGAATACTTTCTCGATTGAATAGTAGTTCACAAAGTGCCAGTTTGTTTTTTTAACCGCAACCATATACTTAGTGTTAATACGTTATTAACTACCTAGAAATTTTGATTCTTGATTAATTAACATTTTATCAAAAACAATCATTACCAAATAGGAATTACAGAAAAAAATATTAACATTTCCAGCGTTGTACTATAAAAACACCAAAAATAGTTTTGAACTCTACAATGCCATGTAAGCAAAGAAAAAATAAAACATCAGAATAAATATTTCATACAAGTAACGTGCATTTTTACTACATATTCTTCCGCAGTGCACACTGAACACTCATAGAGTTTTTAGTTGTCCAAAACGGCAGCTTTATGCGATGTGATGAAACATCTATTAATTCTGAATATTTGCATCACAAACATGATGTATGTAATTTGGGTTCAAATGATTGATGAATATATTACAATGTTATTATTGCGGTTGGAATTAGTACTTTAATTATACAGTATGGACGTTTTCACTCCGATTTTCTGCTTTTGGTGGAATTGAAGCAATATTAATGCAGGAATTTCGGAAAGATTTAATTATTAATACACTCTGTAATTTCGAAAAATTATCGAATATTTGAAACACTGGTAAAGGACATAATTTAAAATCTATGGTGTCAATAAGCTCATTAAGTGGCAAAACTGTGGTGGTACGTTGTATCTCTTGATACCAGTAATTTGGAGTATGAAGTATCCACTGACCCCAATCTCTCGAACTTACAGTTGTTGTCGGATTCGGCGTCAAATCTTTTTCAAGACATTCTCAGAATACCGTCACTGAAATTGCAAACTATCATTGACTGCAGTTGGCAATAAGCTGGAGAGAAGGTGAATAAATCTTGTAGGAGATCTTACACTATTAAATAATTTGACGCAGCGTTTGGCTGGTGACTATGCGAACATTTAGCATGGAAGTAAGTATTAGTTTAGAAGAAGGTATCTAATGTAAGTATTGTGTTTCAAGAAGGTGATATATTATTAATTTTAAGGGATTGACCGCAGTATAGACTGAGACCACAAAGCACGGCATCTTTACACAGAATATGCAAACGTAAATAATATGAACACTCTAATGAAAAATATTTTGGGTCAAGAATAATGAAGATTGCAAATTATGTTCTACTACATACACTTTTCTCAATACCTCAATTTAAACAAAATGGAAAGATTTGGAAACTTTTCCACGAATCATTGAAAAACCTCACCTATCAATCGCCTTTCATTAAATCCACTACAACTTTACATAAACAACCCTACACTAAAAACAAACTTCGACACATAAAATACTCATTTTATCCACCAACCCTCCAATACATTGATTCCATGCAAAACCACCATTTCAAAGTCCCAATTCAATTGCTGGATCAGCAATGGACTTCAATCAAATAATCGTCTACCTATCAATCTCCCTACGTATAACAACTTAATCCCACCAGAGAGAAAGACTAGGGGACAGCCGGGGAAAAAAAATCTCACACAACGCAAGTGACACCTCTATGCTGAGATTAATTTCGTAGGATATTTTCTTCCTTTCTCAGCAAGTTCGAGTCGGCGAATAATCCTACTTTAATGCACTTTTTTTTGTCGCTCGCCCTTTTCTTTTGAAGAATCCATTTGAAACAAACACTCCCACATTCCTCCCAGTTCCCCGTATGAAAGTATACCATGGATCCGAGAGCGTTCTCTCTCTCTCTTTCTCAATTTCAAATCGAAACAAGGAAGAGTCCATAGGGATGACCAAGAAAATCGATTGTAAATGAGAAAACTCTTAATCGAAGGAGCAAGTGGGACGCAGTGAAGTGGAAATGTTAAAATGGTTGATACAGTGATTGAATTCGGATTGGGAGTCCGTTGGTTATCAGTGTTTCGGGTATATGGTCCTTAATTGAATGGAATGTCTGATTGTACAATTGCAATGGTTGAATCGGACTGTGATAGCTTTTCAAATCTGCATGTATATGTTGAGACATTGTGGTTATCTTTCTTTACGCCCGGTTGCTTTATAAAAAATACGGATTGTTAGATAAATATTAGTGGATTCAACTGTGGATTCGAATCTAATGTAATCAAATGGTGGGGGGGGGGGGATTTCCAGTCATGTGTAATCCAAGATCAGTCTTCAGCTTATATTTGTTGGAACAAGCGGGTATTAGTTGCATACAAAACACATTCTTAATAAACAGATGTATATAAAATATTTTGGGTTTAATTTTGTTTGGGTGTTGTTAATTTGTAGTTTCAATTGCTTATTTAATATTCAGTTGTTTTTTACGTTTTCGATTTAGCCTCGCAATATCAGCGAACACACATTGTGCATTACAATAATGAATTTCTCATTTCCCGCTGTAAAGGTCATTTCTAGCATATATTACAAATAATGAATCTCACTTTCTAGTAATGCCTAACTGAAAAGTAAATCAGCAGAATTTTTCAGCATTCTGAAACACCTAAGTACATCATTTAAAGTTAAACAATAATTTTTGCGTTCATTCCATGAAACATATTTTGCATCTTCGTGCCATTAGAAATAAATCATTTCAAAACAGTTCAAATTACATTAGAATAGAAATATTACTTTAAAACGTATGCTGTACTAAACCAATGTTACACAACCACATTATATTTCAATTTAAGGAGTACTGACTAAACTATTTAAGAACGTCTGATCTTCATGACGATTTGAAGCGCTGTATGAATTCTCAAATTGATTGAACAACATTTGAAAATAATAGTACAGAACCAAAAGGATCTGCAACATCCATGAAAAACAAACTCTTCAGACTTTCAAACATACGCATACATACATTTCTGCAAATTAATTTGTACCATCCCTGCGAGAAAGAAATCCATCCCCGTTTCGGTGTTAAAAAAGCGGCCGGGAGGGAGGGGGAGGGGGGTTTGAGGGTTTAAAAGTGTTTCTGTAGCAAAATCCCGCATCTGTAGACTGCAATTTCACGGAAATATCCGCTCCGTCGTAATCCGGATATTTGAAGCACTGTTCTTTCATCCGAACATTAATAAGACGCGCTTTGCTTTGATTTGAAGAAAAAGAAAGAGAGAAGAAAAAACGATACTGACAAATACCAAAAAAGAAAAGACAGCATTCTTTAATGCATACCATTGCAAAGAAAGGATTACAATGCATATATGAATAAGAGAAACAAAATATTTGTGTCAAGGATTATGAACACCATGGAGAGTGTTGCAACTTCGACACTTTCTCTCCCACCCTTTTTCTTGTGGTATCAAAATTGAAAGGTTTGAAATCCTTCAGGAACCGCAAAAAAGTTCATTTCTCAATCGGTCCCACTTAATTTCACCCTGGCCATCAATCTTAACAAGGGCATTATTGTCAGCTCTGTGGCATTGAGCAAGGAAAGGGGACGCATTAGAGCACCAAGTGAAAACATTTGTCAGGGCCAACCATTGGTCACTCCAATGGATTTTCACTCTCATTCAAAAATGTTCCCAGGGATACGGGCTTTTCTAATCTATTGATTTTCTCCAGGAATGAGAAATGTTGAGATCTTATCGACGATTTTGATGTATATTTATACTTTTATCTCGTCCTGATTAAAATATATAGACGGGAGTTAATATATCTGATTGAACATTCTATGATTGCCCGGCGCCTCCACCATCATGTAATGTTAAAAACACTCTGCGAGAACGTTCCATCATTTCCCGCTCTTCACGGTCGTAGTGATACAGTTGTACTAGAGTGCTAGAAATGGATCGCCAATTCGTAATCGCTACTTGTTTCTACCACTCGACAGAGAGAGAGAGAGAAGGAAAGAGATGGCCCGATATATCGAAAAAGCTTCTGACGATGAATGAATCTGATAAATTGCAACGGGAATAAAAAAAAGTTCCATGGAATGTTTTTAGTGTTTGAATGATTTTTTTCCCTTCGCTCACTGTAGAGAATGAATGTAATTCGAATTTGAAGTTTTCAATAATGGAAACTGATAATGGACTTCCGGAGATAGTCGCTCAACGAATTTAATTAGAAAGGTAAGTATGAAAGACATTAACTTATTTAAAAGGAGAAAAATGCAATGATAAAGTTTGAGAACAAAAAAAGAAAACTGTTATTCGATCAACTCCTTTTCAACTAATTCGTCAGTTGTCACTGACCACGCCTACCCATTTTCCAGTGCCTATTGATTTTAGATTCTGGAGAAAGGAAAAAATAGCAACTGGGGCCTAATGGGCGATATCTGCTCGCATTTCTCTCCTCACGACTGATTTGATTGGATTTCTCTCTCTTAACTCTTTACCTCCCCCTCCGTTCGTCTCCACACTAAAGAAAGAGGATATAATAGACAAATACTTGTTTCGTTTTCTCTCTTGTAAGAAAATCATACCTTGACCATTGTTGTCTTGAGAAAAGGAAATGTCTGTGGATATCAGTTTCAGGTTTTGTGCCTGGTGATGTGGTGAGTTGAGTTTATTTTAGATTTCACAAAAAGAGTGTCTGACGTTGGAGGGTTTAAAATAAATTTGGTGTGATGCAAACAAAAATGTGATTCTTAATGTTTCATTTCACACTGGTTAATTACAAGATCGAAAATAGTTTTTGACTTCATTTATAAACTATTGTAGGCAGTTAAAATATCCAGGAATTTTGTTTGCTTGTCAGTGATGACTATAAAGCAATTATTTCTCTGATCTTGATGTTTTCACACAAAGCAACTCAGAAATGACAGCAATTTAAACATAAAAGAATAATGTTATCATCAGAGAAAACAATGAATACAATAACAACATAAAAAATAACAACGTACTTCAACGTTATATGCTTGCTTTTGTATTGTACTCTCGATTACTCCCTTGTTGTGCTTATGTGCTATTGTGTGTGCTGTAGTAAAGGTAATTCACAAACACTGTAATTAGTTAATTGAACACTTTTGAATTATAACTGCACCAACATCTATTAGTGTATTATTTTCATGAATGAATTTCATTTCACCTTGGAAAAGAATGAGTGGAATCAATTACTCGTTGTTTTTATACTTTATGACACACAACTTAATACGGGATGCAATCACAAATTTGTGATGGTCTATACCAGGGTTATTAAACATTCACAGTCTTATCAATAGCATTATAGACAAAGCAACAAACAGTAAACAAAAACCAATCTGGACCATATTTCATCATTATATCCGCATTTTCATTTTCACTGAACAATGTAACACCCCTGCATCCTGGAAATGCCCCCAATAATGAATATTGAATCAATTCCTTCCTCCGAAATGCCCCACTAACCCAAATCTTTTTAACGACTCCATTTTTTTCTTGTAGGGATCTCCTGAACAACCTGAAATTGGTATTTAATTTAGTGAATAAATGAAATGGACCATGGCGAGCATCATAAAACAATGTTGTCTCCGAGAGTAGCCAATTAAGTAACAAGGATTATAGGCCCACTCATCACGCAACC
>JAQFYR010000914.1:0-11205 GCA_034694985.1 Campodea silvestrii
ACGTGATAAGCTTGTTGACATTGCAAGTAATATTCGCGGAACAATTGTCTTTTCTGAAATATAGCTTCTCTGTTTTTGTAGTACATTCGGCTCACAGCCTTCATTACGTAGCTAGAAACATTGCTTCGGATTGTATTTCTATGTTCTATGTTTTTTTGCCCAACATAGATTAAAGCCAGCGCCGCAACTATTTCTGTAGATACGTTGGATGGACGAAATGGCGTCTTTATACACCGTTTGCACTCTAATTCACAGAAACAAGGTCCGAAGTGATAAAATTTTGCTCGACCTTTAAAGGATTCTGGGAAGACGCTTTCATTGAAGTTAGTTGTCATTACCGTTGGAGGCATTTTTTCCAACTTCATTTTATCATACTTTATGTTAAATGGGACACGGTCAACTCCGTCCCAATGGTTATTCAGTTCTGCTAACTTTGCTATTGCAGCTGCCTGAATATCATCTAAGAGAGCACACCGGTACTCACAAGCTACTGCGATGTCGAATTTGGTTTGGGTGCTGATCATCGTCCCGTTTAATATCTTGTTCCACGCCGCTGTTATAGTCGTTTTATAAGAGTCAAAATGGCCCATAAGAACCAATACCCGATGTTTAGGGGAACCTATGCATACGGTTTCAAAAAGCTCATCGAATATGTTGGTACCATTCAGTACGTTATGGACCTCTATGTAGGCACACATGTTTACGAACGTACTTTCTGGAACCTCTAATATGCCCGTTGTGCAGTAATCAGTTAAGAGCTCATTGATTTTGATTGCAAACAAATCACTTATGTCGACACTTTTAGCTTCGGAAGAACTCAGTTGCTCAGCAGAAAGGTATTACATATTTCACAAAGTGATCATACTCCTCACTTTATTCTGGAGATTACGACTACAAAATATGTGTAAAATTTTAAATTACCTTCCGGTCTTTCCGGAACTGTGAAACATGTATCTGATTTTCCACAAACCTTGTCTGTTGGTCACTTTGCGATAAAATGCAAAAGTATTGCATAGTCTTAACGGATGGTATTAATGCTCACCTATGGAATCGAATGGACGAATGCGAACAAAATCGTCAACTGGACTGGATATATTGCTAATATATGCATAGTAATCAATTATACTTTTTATGTCACCTATATGTGGTAACATGACAATATCCGTCAAATTTTGTGCGGTTTGATTAATAAAATACAGAGTATTCTGAGAAGCATATTTCATGATCATATTTCCATCTTCTAGCTCCGTTATTTCGGGCATATCAGGAAAAAAGGAATAATATTTTCCCAGGATATTTCTGGTAAAAGACTATTGTTGTGCCCATTTGTGTGATGTTAGCAATAAACAGTAATTCTGAAAAATCCACAGTAATGGATGTGTTGGACATTAAACTTAAAGTTGGAACTGCGGTCATTTTAAGGTATCTATGTTCTGTATTGTAAATATGAACATTTTCTGTTGAAGTAAATTTGGAAAAAAAGAAAAGTGATTTTGCCTGTCAATGGATGAATTATTGGCATAAGTTTTCTTAGTAATTGTTCATTATTGAGAATTCTTTCTTGAGCAATGATCCAATTTGGATTTCCTGTACAATTCTTCTCCAACTGTATAGGATTGATGGATAAAAATCAAATTATTTGCCTCAGCTTTAATATAATGCCTGTTTGTTCTTTTGGATGGAATTATGATCAATCGACCATATTTTTTCTTCTAACAATTTGGCTAATGGTACACTCTTAAAATGGTGGCGTACTATCTCAGTGCTAAGTAACTCAAAAAGTACTGCATACTGAGATTCAATATGCTCCCCCCCAAATTGCACTTGAAAACTACATTCGCATGAAGTACTATTAAAAAATCTCATTATGGAGTACTTTTATAATCACAAATGTTGCACTGTAAAGGTAACATCCATGTGGAGTACTAACAGTAACCCCTTTATGCAGTACTTTTACACTCCTACATTGTACTACTCCTGTATTTGCTTTATACTACTCCAGTATTTATTTTGTACTATTACTTGCATTACAATGAATTATTAAAAAGTACCCTTTATGCAGTACTTTTACACTTCATATTGGAATATACGTTGTACTACTCCTGTATTTACTTTATACTACTCCAGTATTTATTTTGTACTATTACTTGCATTACATTGAATTACTAAAAAGTACTGCATTCTGCAATAATATTTAACTTTAAACATACAATTTCAACACTTAGTGGGATTAAAATATATTTAAATTACAAAAATCCATAAATAAAAATTACTTTTATTTTCTTGTATTTCAGAAACTCAAGCATCCAATAAAAATAAAAGTACATAAGTAAAAAAAAAAAAAAAGGTTAATTTTTTCTTCAATTTTTAAAACATCAATAAACTTTAATCACATTAAATGGTCAAATTATACCCTTTGTAAAAATAATTGATGCTGAACAAAATTAAAATTGAAGAAGGAAAATAAAATACATCATAAAGACAAAACTGGCCTGTAATGATAATTATTTTTTAAGAATAATAATTCATGTATTGACATACTCAGGATGTTGACCTTTAAAAAACATTGTAAATAATTTAAATAACATTGAGACAGTAAATTTTTATTATCAGCAAAAAAAATAACAAAATCTGCATCAAACATGGAACATTTTGAAGTATTGTTCAACACAAATTTTCCTTATGATATATACAATGGTGGTTAATAAAAAAAATATCTGTGTAACATGTTAGGAGAAATTTCTTCAGTGAAAGAATCACTGTGCACAACTTTTTACTTTAAGAAACCATGTATTAATTAGTATAATTGACATAAAATATCAGAAAGTAATGAGGCTGGTGATGTAACTTTTGTTTTTATCAACTGGTCCAAAGTTAACATTACCCTCTTCAAAACAATTTTCATGGTACACCATCACACATTGCTGGACATATTTCTCGCAGTTCCTGTAGTAGTGCTGATGGACAATTGGACATATTCAGGTGACAGTATTTTCAATTGATCAGTCATCTGTCAATAAGGATATGACTGATCACTTGAAGATACTGTCAGTTGAATACATCCATCAGCACTACTATTGGAACTGCGAGAAATATGTACAGCAATGTGTGATGGTGTACCAAGAGAATTGCTTTGAAAAGGGTAATGTTATTTTTTGGGTCAGTTGATAAAAAAAAACGTTACAGCACCAGCACTGACATAGGAAATTAAAACCGTGTAACTCAGAATTGCTATTTTTAATTAATAAGAATGTCATCTTTACAATGGTCTTCAAGTACAGTAAATTAAGGCTTGTTATTAACAGACATCATTACAGTAATTGAAAAACAATTTAAGACAAAGAAAAAAAAATGTTCTAAAGTGGGAATCGAACCCGACGCCTCTCGGTTTAGCCCCAAGCGTGCAGACCACTAAACTACAGAAAAACTAGATTTTTCTTCCTCTTAAACTCCAATAACTTGCAACACCATATAGAAGCAAATATGTATTTGTTTCTATATGGTGTTGCAAGTTATTGCAGTTTAAGACGAAGAAAAATCTAGCTTCTCCGTGAAGTAGTGGTCTGCACGCTTGGGGTTAAACTTCGAATCCCATTGGAGAACAATATTATATTTTTGTTTTAAATTGTTGTTTAAATAATGTAGATGCCTGTTAATAACAAACCTTAATTCAGAAATGCTAGTTTTGAGAAAAAAAAATTCTAGTACAAATAAATCGAAATAAATTAATTACTTTAGATATGTCGGAAATAAAATATCGTGATTTTTTCCCCCTAAATATTGTTTGCATTTCCTGTACTTTTTTATATAATTTCCATCATGCCTATTTTTTAGGAATTATCAATGAATTATTTTGGAGTTACATGATTTCTTTCACTTCAAAATGGCAGCTTAAAACCATGTATGTAAATTCTCTATATCTATAAATGTATATAAAGATACACAATTTTAATATACCAAATATACTGAGTCCATGATAGAAAGACATCAAGAAAGGCATGTAACAGTATATACACTATTCTTTAAGTAGTAGAACTATGAATTATCCAATCTCTATACCAACTTACATGATTTTAATCTGCATATTGGGTATTATTTTGAGAAAATACATGGTTTTAACAGAGCTTAATTTTGTTTCAAAGTTACATAGTTTATATGTACAGAAAGAACTTTCTTTGCTGATTCCAAAATAATATATATAAATATCTCAAAAAGTGAAATTTTGGAATTGCATGGTTTTAATTTCTAACGTCAGAGCAGTCTCATTACTTTTTAAGACATATCTTGAACATAAGCTATAAAATTTAATACGCATAATTCAGTAGCAAAACAGAAATATAGTATTTGCGAACCACAAATAAATTTAAATGTACACACACAGTCATATCTGTGTAACATGTTACAATTTACAGACTTGAAAATGCAACAAATTACAAAACATATTGATGAATCTTAATAAAATCACAGAAAGACAATATTTAATTTTGTATTATCCTATTTACTCACGGAACTTCTCAATGTTACAAAATAGTTTGTATTATTATAACTTTGTCGTATTTGCAAAGGATGGAATTCTATTAATTCTTTTACATTTACAACACACTTGGTATCAGTTTTTTCAACTATAAATGAATGAAAATGGTGATCGTATTCTACAGTAATAAGGTTACTACACAAAAAATACAACTCCTTTTTAACCAAAATACAGGTACAAATAGATCTAAATACTGGACAGTTCTCAGGCATGCCAATTAACAGTGTCATGCCTGCACAATATGATATTCCCTGATACAAAGCAGAATGTGAGCAATATATTTCTGTTTCTAAATCTACTTCTGTCACATGTTCTAACAATACACTTGAAAAATCACATGATTTCAAAAATAAAGACTCCCCTACTGCAGCAAAGACAGGTAGTTTGCAAGGTAATAACTGCTTTGACTGTAAGTAATTTGACAACCTCAATTGGTGTCTTTCAGCAACAGACTTCGCTATATTTTTAAAATTACAAATTACGGAAGCCAATTTTTTGGATTCGGCATGTTTTCCCTCGTATCTCATTGTCCAATAATATATGGGGCATCCTAGCATGCGAATGATTCTCGGGTAGTGCAATAAAAAGTGTTGTTTCGGTGTTAATTTCTCATTCGGAAACAATTGTAAATACAGATTGTGATGATCCACTATCATTTCAGATAATAAATATGTTTCATTAAAAGTAATGACTGGAGCAAATAAAATATCTAGAATATCCAAAAACAGTAAAAAAAGTTCCCAATGGGGATTTGATTGTTCAATCTTATCTCCGATCATAACCGGCAAATTTCTCAACAAGCACCACATTTGCGATGCACTTTGCCCTGTAGGTCCATGTGGTGCTAATAATTGCTCCTTTTTAATGAAGACGGGTTTGTTTTTACCCTCATATTTACCGTAATCGAAGCTTCGAATTCGAGAATTGAAAAATGATAATGTGAATTTCTTATCAACATTTATAAATTGATTCAGAATAAGTTTTAACAGTAGTGGTCCACTGCCTTCAAGTATGTCATGCAAAAGATCTACTGCAAAATTACTTGTGACATTCCAGAACTCTATGTTATTGAGAATGCAAGACTTATTGATGCCACAATTGGTAACTGTTATTATTCCATTATTCAAATCGTTTAAGTGTTTGTCATAATTATCGCAAGTTCGTAACAAATCAATATCTTCTCTGACAGCTGAATGTCCTACATTTCTATGAAGTAAACAGAATCGACAATAGTAATTTGCTACAAAACTTTCCGTTAACCCGAATAACTTGTGAAGACCAAGATTGTCTCCAACTATTTGCCAGAGGGCAAATTTCACTACTCTCGATTCATTATTTACAGGAATAATAATACCATCTTGTTGTAAAGAATTCAAATCTCGTACAAGGGGGTCCAAGATCCTCTCATAACCATATTTATTTACATCTAGTGCAGAATGTACATTTACAAGAAATATGGTTTTTAAAGTCGAATTGTACTGCGGAGGAAGATCTTTAAGCCGCATATAGATCAAGCCTAATTTATGAGTTCCAGCATTACATGACAGGGGATTACAAACTTCTGCATCATCAATGAAAAGTTCTAATGAAAGGAAATCATTTGTCTTAAATAAGTGGTGTGATTTGTAGTACATGCCATCATACAGAGAACGATATTCACCGGGTGTTGATTCTGTATTTTTATATTCGGTGATAGTATCTAAAACACCATGTGATATTAATATTTGATGCAAAAGTAGTTTTATTGGTATATATTGACATGTGTCTGTAACTAATATTTGTTCAATATGACCTTCAGAATTGTAGGTTTGCTCAAAACGATTACCAAGCTCTATTTCTACCGGAGCAACATAAGTTTCACTTTCTATGAATTGTTTTTTCATTTTATATGCTGTATCAAGGTTAGTGAACATGTTTGAACAAGATTCGAATTCTTTTTTCATCTCCAGCATAGAGTGCATACTAAGATTATCTTTACAGTGAGATTCAACGGATCTCCAGAGATGTCCTACTGTGCCTTGCAATAAATCAGAAGTCATCTTTAGGGACTGCTGAGTGCTAGTATATGTCGCAGAGGTACCAGACAGAAGCTGGCCACAATATTGTAATGCTCTGTCCTGTGTTGTAATGGCATGAGCAGTTTGAGTTCCAGCATTTTCTGAATGTCCATCAATATCAACTGTATTTTCCAAATCAATGTCAAAACTGTGACTTTCTTGGAAGCACAGTATCGAATTTTCTAACACAGGCTCACTGTTACTATGCTGACTGAGTAGATGACGTTCAAAATTAAATAGCTTAAGAAACTTTTGCTTACAAAATCCTTCCTTGCAAATTACTTCTTCACCATCTATTATATTATGAATTAAATGGAGATGTTTACAAAGATCTTTTGGATTTTCAAAATTACTTCGGCACATAAAACATTTCATGATTTCAGATTAAGCAGATTTGATAGAAGTTTTGTATATTGTATCAGAGAAACATTTTATAAGTCTTTAAATTTTATATACTGATATGGCACAAATTGTTTCAAAAATTACTTCAAACAAAGTATTATTTCAAATAGTAAAAATAAATTAGTCTGTACATTTACAACGGTGACAAGTTTGCTACTCTAGCTGAAAGCTCTTGAATACAACTAGGCATATCGTTACGTTGGTAAGTTCCCACTTTAAATATGTACGAATCTAAAAAATACCAAACGTTTTTACAATATACGCTAAATTCAACATCAAAAATAAAAGTTAATTTATAACATATATCCACACCTTTTGCAATTGACGGAACAGGTATTGCGTTATTTTCAAAGATGACAAAACACTGGAGGGGATCTAATGGACTAGTTCCGATGACAAGTATGAACGGTTGTTTTCGTGTTCCGTTCAAAGTCCTATTATTGATGTTATCATCGCTGACAAAATATTCAACATCGGTTCCAATCTGAAATAGAACAAAATTGATTTTAGAAAGTAGATTACAAGAAACAGTTTAATCCCAGGAAGAATTCATCTCATTGACTATATAAAAAATTAGATTGATGAATTAGAGATGTAGGCCTACCTTGACAATTTGTAACACAGTAAGTGAATATAATTATATATTA
Source organism: Campodea silvestrii (assembly GCA_034694985.1). NCBI lineage: Eukaryota > Metazoa > Arthropoda > Diplura > Rhabdura > Campodeidae > Campodea > Campodea silvestrii. The sequence continues at coordinate 7,641 of JAQFYR010000914.1, forward strand.
TAGTGATTCCAAATGTCACTTTTCCCTTTAAGTTGAACCTAGTACATCCTTTTCTAAAATGACATTGTATTTACTCGTCAGTTGTGTATCGTAAACAGAAAGGATGCAATTACACAACTAGGTCTACAGGTATTATTTTAATATAATAATTTTAAAGGAATTTTTTACACTTTGAAGGCAAACTAAAAATGTTTTACAGCTGACCAAGAAGTTTTCTTTTTTGCAGTTTTATGTAACAAAAAATAGGTGTAAGCTAAAAACAATTTTGAGAAACACATTTTTCACAAGGTCATCTACAGAGTTGATATGATATTTTTTTTCGCTTTGACTGTTTAAAAAAATAATATGAATACAAAAGTCTGAACTAAAATATACCAATACTGATGAATGAAGTAATATAATTAGACTGGCTTCATTGTATTAATAATTTAAGTCAAAGGAAAAACTTGTTCACCTACGGAAATAAAACCCATCATCTCTGAATATCGCATTAAGTGTGTTAACCACTACACTAGCGGTTAGTAAGGCTGTCGATCGGTTTTGATTAACCGAAACCGAATAGTTCGGTCTCGGTTACAATTATCGTTTTTTCCAAAACCGAAAAAATCGAATATAGTGGTGTTACAATGCGTTTGAAAGATCCCGTTTTCAGGATTGCGTACGTCTTTGAATCATCTTCTTACGACGATCGGTTAAAACGTTATCTTGTCGCTTTGAAATTATCATCACCGGAAGTCGCGAACGTTTTGGAGTGGAAAATTTCTGATTTTGCACAAGAAATTGGTATTTAATCGAATATAAGAGAACCACAATATTATTTTCAGTTGAAGCATGGTTTCTTCGAATTATTGTGACGTGTAAAACATCGTTTATCAACTAATTGCCCAGTTACAATTGTGATTCAAAGTTTTTGTCATCAGATAATTCTTTCGTTACGCCAGAGAAAAATACGATTTCGCATGGAAAATAAACTAATGCACCCTATCGTGTTACATATCCCCTGAAAGGTGACGTTCTCAGGATTACAACAACGTTTAAATCGTCTTTCTACGACATTCTCAAAAAAAGGTATGTAATTTTTAACGAGTCGAAAAAAAAGTCGTCGGTTAACTGAAAGCGATCAGTTTTCCGAAAATCGGCAGCCTTAGTACGGTGCTACTCTATGCGATTCGATGCAGGAAAGTCGCGCGTGCGATTTTTTTCCTGCATGGTGATAACACATGGTTTTAAATGGGAGGTGCTACACTATGCGATTTTCCTGCACCCACGACAATCAATACAAAGTGCACCTACAACTAAAAATCGCTGCGACAAAAAAAAACGCATGCGTTTTTTTGTCGCTGCGACTTTCCTGCATCGAATCGCATAGTGTAGCACCGTACGTAGCGGTTAGTACACTCAACTTAGCACAACCAGGTCATGGCGTTGGTGTAGACTAGTGTTTAGCACACTTAATGCAATATTTAGAAGTGCCAGGTTCGAATCCTGCCAGGGCTGTCATTATTTTCCCCAACCTAAATATTTGCATTTTCGGTTTGATGTGTTCAATGGAAGCTAAACTAGTTGAGCTCTTAAATAAAGTAATGAAAATGAATAAAAACATTGAAAAAAAAATCAGAATTAATTTTTTCACTCAAATTAAAAAAATATATTTAGATTCTGTAATAATAATACTGTACAGTACTTTAGCAAAATAGGTAGACATGCTGCTATAGAGATTAAATGCTGAGTGATGACTAACTGATTCCAAAACATCACTATACAGAAAACATTCCCAATAAGGATATTATGAGCTAGAGAACCATGTTACAATGCTGTACTGAAGTTATTTGCCACCCTGAATTATGATCTTCTGTTACAGTTAAGTTATTTTCACCTATTCAAAGAATTTTTGGACATTTTGATCAATTTGTATTGCAATATTTGATAGTTTTGAAAGACAGTTAGTTTTTGAGTTTATTCGTAAGATAATATTAGTCACCTCATAACCATTTCATTTTAGAGTGGGGGTTAAAATATCTGAGTGGTGGTTAACTCTGACCACAACTGCGCACTGCCATATGCAGATACATCCCTGCCTGCAGGTGAGCAATTTTTTTCCTTAGTCTTAAATTATTAGTGGAACAAAGCCAGTGTAATTATATTGTTTCATTCATCCATTAGTAGAGATGGATAAATTTTGCCTTGACAATAAAAGCGAAATGTTAAAAACCATAGATTTTTTTATTTCTACATATCTTGAACTTGAAGTTTCCGCACATTACTAGTATAAAATCAGTAGTTTTATTTTCACGAATAAATACGAAATACGTCGTATAATGCAAAATGATCACTAAAATGCGAAAGACTTGTGAAATATGAAAAATTTGCAATTTTTTTGAAATTGTCATTTTTAGATCTTGCGAAACAACTTCAGTGGCGGAAAGAAACGTAGTGCTTCGTTGTAGAAGTGGAATACATGAGTGTTTTATCTTTCTTCCGCCAGATTAGTAGCAACGTCGCGTTCGTAACCTCTTTCTGCAGGCTCCATTTGGCCATGAAAATGTAAAGTTTGAAATGTCTTCCAGCGGTTCTTTCATACGATATGTGTAGGACCTTTGAAGCGTTGTGAAATAAATCCAAAATAATAAATTCTAAATTATTCAATAATAAAAGTGAAATTTATCCATCTCTCTCTATTAGCTTTGGCTATGTTGTGTGCCATTACAGATTAGACTATGATGAAATTACTTGGATACAACTAACAAGACAATTTAGAGAATGTTACATCTTGAAAATAATCACAACAGCTGTTTTTTAATGGCCACAAACCACTTTACAATAAATAGTAACATTGGTGTTAATATACTGATGCAGCACTTATAGCAGTTGGCAATGATTCAGAATAAGGAAGAACTTGGATTATTCATGTGTCCCAAAGTGTTTTCTATTAATTTGAATGATTAAACTGAGACAAGAATGTTTCTTTACAAATTAGTGCCAAAAATATGAAGAAATAATTTAGAAATACATAGTAAAGAACACTTTCAAAACAATCATCCCCCAAAATTACTGACTTACCGGCTCGACGTCAATGAAATGCTTTCTGCTACACTCTGCCGATGGACGTGTTTTCACAAACTTTGATTTTGTAGCATCAGGTTTCACAGAAATAACACCTTGTGGGAGTAGATAAGGCAGAAGAGATAATGCTGCTCTCACTGCGTCTGAAACATGAAAAGAATATCTTTCACAGTCTGAAACATTTTTCCGAAAAGACGAAAATCGACAGCCATAGTAAGTATGCTAAGTATACAGCAGAAAGCAGGATTTTTTCTAGAAAATCTTGAGTGGTGGGTGGTCATCGCTCGTCAAACAGTACCATACACATGATACAACAAATTTCAAATGTAAATTTGATAAATTTAGATACTCTTTAGGCTAAATATAATTGCGTTAAAGTGTTAAAATCATACTTAAAAAAATTACTCCAAATATTATTTCAAGGTAGACTGCTGACATTCCTGTCACAGGACAATTTAATAGAAATAAGGTTTTGAATTCTTCAAGATTTCAAAACGTCATA
>JAQFYR010000915.1:0-11202 GCA_034694985.1 Campodea silvestrii
AAAAAAATCCATTAATTCTCAAAATGCGAAAAAAAAATTATTATTAACAATTGAAATTCAACTGAAAAATAGTTAAAAAAATAATAAATTTGTCAGATGTACGTTAAGAACAGTAATAAGAGCATTAATCGTTGACCAGCGAACCTACAGTACCACAGCGACTAAACTCCCGCCTCGTGATCATCAAGCTAAGCAACGCCGGGCCCAGCCAGTAAATGGATGGGTGACCGTTAAGAATTACATAAAATTATTACAAATCTTACAATATTATTACAAGAAATGTATATACATATATTTCTAGTAGAAAATAATGCAAACTATAACAGTGTAAAATTTTTGTGAAATTATTCCAAGAATCAAGCAAATAATTGTAAAATATTGACAAATTATTTTGCAAATTAATGACAAAATTTCTATAAGTTAATATATAATTTTTTTATCAAATTTTTTGTAATATTTGGATAATCTAGGGGCCCAATTTCGGATATAATTGGGGTTATTTTTGACATTTATTTCGCAAATTGTGTATACTAAATCTACATTAATTTGTTTTACATATTTGTCAAAAATTATACATTTTTTTGATAAAATATCCGAGAAATTTTCCATATGGGATTGCAGTTGTACATGAGGGAAACATAATTATTCTCAAAAATTACATTAAAACTGCATCTTTTCTTAATGAAACCGTAAACATTTTCGCCCTCACTTCGCTCGGGCACATTTTTTTCTTGTTCACGCATTACAATTCGAATACAAAAGCACTATCGGATTACTGACCTTCACACTACTTACAATATTACAGATTTCGTGGAAAAATGTAAAAATAATAATTAAGTTACACTATTGATAAACATGTATAGGGACCCCGTAGTGAAATGCAGCCCCGGGCCCTAAAATTTCTTAAAATTCCCCTGGGGTTTAGTGTATATAGATTTCATAATTAATATACTCATATTATCCGCTAAAAGTAATGAGGTTATATTTAACTAACTTGATCTAAATCAACGAAAAATGTCAAAGTAAATTACTACAAAATTCGCTGCGAACGTTTCTCAACTTCATTCAGTTAGATGTTTTTTGACGTTATTATATTTCTCGTTTAGCAGATTTTTTGTATTTCCGATTGAAGTGAGTTCAATGATTTAAAATGAATAAAAAAATAATTTTAATATACATACAAAATTAAGTATTTTATTTCTATAAGCAAACGTAATTTTAAATATTCAAATTGTGTGTGCGCAAATTAAAATATGCAAGGATCAAAGTAAATGTGCGTCTTTATATAACAACTAAATATGTATTGGTACGAACTGATACGAAAATATCTCATCGAAGAAGATTACTTCAAACAAAACTAAGTAGAAAAACATTTATTGCATTTTTATAAACAGCTACTCATGAAAACTATCAATTTGTAAAAGGTGATCGCAATAAGGGGTGCCAGCTGTATACCTAATCGGCTCTTTATAAAACTGACAGTTCACCTAAAAAAAAAATTTAAAAATGGATTTTAGGCCAACTACAGCTTATAATCCACATGCAAGCCATCACGTCAAAATGTTACTTCACCTAACCGTCAACTGTCCTAAAGAAGAAATCAAGCTCGCATATATCACTTAACATCATAGTCAGTACATCAAAGTGGCAGTTGACAAAAACAAGCATTTGCTATAAAATATAAGTGTGTTGACTTCATCTAAATGGTATTTCACCTAACCGTCACTACACCTAAATTTTAAAATGTCAATAGCGTTCATATATTTGATATATTCTGATGATTATTCAAAATTTAAGAGTTTCAGACTGTTCACCTAAATGTTAATTTGTATAAGTTGCAGTTCGTCTAACAGTTGATTCTGCAATGCTGCATTTGATCCAGCACTATGTACACCTAAGTGGTAGTTCATCTAAAACTCTCCTTCATATCGCAGTTCATCTAAACTGCAATTCACCTAAAGTGTACTTCATCTCATACGGTTTTTACCTAAAAGTCACTTCATCTAAACTTGAAGTGAGCTATGCTACATTACATCACACGGGCAGTTCACCTAAAAACCATTACAACGACTAAAACACAGTTCATCTACACCGCATTTCACCTAACAGGCACCTTATATAAAGTTCACTTTGCATAACATGAACTTGTCATAACAGCAGTACACCAAAATTGCACTTCATCTAACATCTACTTAATCGAACAGGCACTTGACCTAAAATATCACATTTTTTTATATTCCATAAGCCTAATAGTATATTTCAACTCATATAGAATACAATCATGCCTTTTACGTCTTTTTTTTTTTTAAAAAAAAATTATTATTATTAATCGAAATTACGACTGTAGCTTCGTCGTGATGCCCGTAACATATTATATAGATTTTTAGAGGATAATCAATTACTTTCTTTGGAGTTTACAAGGGACTCTGTCTCTCAGAGTCATCCTATCAAAATTTCACTAATCTTTTCATGAGATAAAATCTATAACATTCATTAAAAAGATTCTGCATTGAGTCACGTATTAGAAACAGTGTTCTATGAATAGCTGTGTTACTTTTACATTATTACATTATAACCTACAATCTAATAGTGTCGAGCATGGAAAAGGTCGTTTAAAAAAATGAGTAAAAAAGAAGCGTCAATTCCAGCATTCGGTACTATAGAAATGCTACAGACCTACAGTTATTATTAAATGCTGATATATTTCCTAGTGTACACTATGGTAAATCAGGCATTTGCCTCCCCTTTGATTTTGGTTTGATTGAAAAAAAAAATGGTAAGAAAAATGCAACAAAATTCAGTGAAATTGCCAAAAATCTGTTTATTTTGTCACAAAAAATACGTAAAACAACCGAGCTCCCTCTGCTCGGAATTACTTTCAATTCAATTTTATACTAAAAATCCATCCCCGCTGAAAAAATTCCTGGCGGACGGTCATGTACAAGTTGCGAAAAAAAAGATGTGAAAAATAGGGGGAAAAACTTAGAAATTGTATGAAAATCGTCTACTATGCGAAAGAAAACGTAAACATCTGAACTTTAAGTTGTCCCCGCATACCTATATAGTTGCTGATAATGATCTGAACGACTGAATCTTTATTGGTATCATCCCCGGGGGGTGGGGGGGGGCAGCGATGGGGGACACGCGCACATCTCTCCTGATGTGAAGATGTTAAAATCTCACTTTAGCCAGGACCATAATTATATAGTTACTCTACAGCACACCAATTATACCTTTCCTTCTGTAAATAACACCCCCCATGAATTTCTGGCAAAAACCCTGGTTTATATTTACCTGAAAGTTTTAAATTCCGCAATCTTTAGACACAGAATTATTGTTTTACAATATACTAATATTATGAAGATTGGTTTATCAAGTATTTTAACAAAATATACTGTGAAGAGTTTTTGAACGCAAAAAGTTACTTAAAATATTTTCTTCTTATGATGGAAACATTGGGTCGGACCAGTATGTCCAATAAGAAGAAACAAATGTTTAATAATGATTCTCAATGCGGAAATCGTCGATACCATCAGCCTACAATCGATTATCATAGGTTCATAGCATGGAGCTTCTTAAAAGTAGATTTCAAGTGTAGTTCAATATTAACAGCTGTGTGCACAATGCGAATACATACCGTAGTTAAAATTCCATATATTTTGAATATTTTCTTCTTGCCATTTCTTCCATTGAAATTATTTTATTTAACACTACCTACCAGAAAATAATTATATACTGACAAACAAAATAATGTTAGGGCATTTTCCAATAATGAATAGGCTTAATCCTAATTTCGTATGATACCCAACCATATTTTGCATTCAGTTTCAAAATATTAATCAAATTTATAACTTTACAGTAATATAATACACTGAATCCTTCATTATTATCAGATTCTTTATGGTATTATACTAATAAACAAAGTAAGTTTCGTCCAATCATTATGAGATTTAAACTTACTAAGAATGATAATTATTGGAGCGCTCTACTGTGACACACTCTGAGTGCAACACGAATATACCTTTAGAAGGGGTAGGACCAACCCATGGGATGGGATGCTTGGTGTCTGATAAAAGTAATTCTTGTTATGTTTCAATATGACATGCTTATGTTTCAATGTGGCATGGTATGCTTTATGCCAGTATTCGTGATGGATGTTATTCCGCCAGCTGGTGGTATTTATCACACAGCAGGAATTCCCTGTTTTTAATGATCATAGAACTCTTGATAACTTCACCGTATTCCGAATAATTTTTACAACGTTAATTTTAATTACCCAGCATTATTTACTTCCCATAATCAGAAATATTTCAAACATCACAAGCTACTGAAGACATTCCAAGGATACATAATATATATATGCCCTGGTTAGACCACAATGTATCTGTTCACTTCTGTTATTAGTATTTTCGTTTCAGATACACAATTACTCCCATTTCCTTTTTATAGTTTTAAAATAAGGCAATAAGCTGTGATGAAAAAATATGAATATTAACTGACATGTGATACTCAACATTCAACCGATGACGAGTAAATTGCTATTCATCAGCTACATTTGCATCCACAGTTCCACTCAGTTATTTTTTTCCGTTATAGATACCATACACAAGTTAGGCATTCATTCACTTATAATCTTTTCCAGTTAAAATGACTTATTACACATTTTTTTCTTTAAACTTTGATCAATTGTACTTATTTCAAATATTATTAAACATTCTCGATTTATGGGCTATTCATGCGACCCTTGTAATTCCCATCAATACAACAAAAAAATGCGATTATTTTCTCACTCTAAAGTTTAGTATAAGTTTCACTGCCTTTATTAACGCAGAAAGTGCGGTTCTTATGAGGGTTTGCGTATATATATAGCCCATAGGGATCCTCAAGGAAAATATTTCTGTGGCCGCAAATGCGGCCACCAAGAGTTTGTGGTGGCCGGACTTAAGTGAAACTGCCACGAAATTTTGAGCTTCAAACTGAAGTAAAGCAGTATTAAAATTTGAGAAATTTCACAATTTCGAAAATAAATCCACATTAAAACGCAGTATACATTCTCGGAATAATCGTTACATTTCTTTGATTTGTGTAGTTAGGAAGGCATGTTGGCTTTCCCGCTATTACAAATTTATAATTTACAAGAATTTAAACCAGTCTTTTTGAAAACTACGCTTTTTAGGTAAATATTCATGACATGAATTCGGTTTACATATTTCTCTCCTTTTTTTCAGCTCTTTCCGAAGAATTCTACAGTAGCATTATTGTCTCTAATTCTTTTCGAACTCGTTTTTTAGATCAGTAATTCTGCTCCGAGAAATAATGTTAATTATTTTTCTATCTGAAATATCTGGCTAGGAAATAACTTCAAGTTATATGCCTAGGCTATAATTTGAGATTGAAATCTGCTTAAATTTCAACTTTGCTGAAATCTGCTTAACTTTCAAGACCTGAACTTGACATTATTAACGTCGTTTGTAAAATTTTAATTAAAAAAGTTCTGGTGGCCGCACCAAACTGTGCTGGTGGCCGCAGCCCGCATTTGAGGATCACTGTTTGTAGACTATACATGCACTAATTTGTACAGGATTTCTTCGATGCATAAATTTTCACGCGAGGGTTTCTGTGGCTGCCCTTCGGTTTTTAACAGTCCCTTAATGAACTGTACGGAAATACGGAATGCAATTGCCAATTGCTTAGTAGTATTTTTATGTGATCTGATTAATTTGTGCAAAATAACTCTTGGGAAAGTCAACTTTTCTTTTTGAGAAAAATTTACTGTCCGTCTATGCTATTAATCTTAAATACGCTTATTATTATTTTGATTTCAAAAAATATTTGTTTTACATATAAAATTAATTAAAGTCAACGTATTTGAACCAGAATAAAGTCAATTCCAAATGTTGTAAAACATATTATATGAAGTGGCACTTTCCTGATAATTAGTGCAATTTTTTTTCTAATGCGTATTACAGTATTTCTTTTCTGACTTGAGAAGTGTAATTCTCAATACTTTGTATCCCTGCTTTATAAATCTACTTATGTTCTCATTTCATTTAAAATGTGTAGTATATTATCAGGATTACACATTGACACACTATAAGTTATAATGTCTTCAATTCAGCTGAAATTTGAACCTAAAACTTGCATTATTGTAATAAAAAGACCAGCAATGATGTTCCGTATAAAAAAACGCCACAATGCTTTGTTTTATTGGCGTATAGTGAATCTTCTCGCCCTAGCGACTTATATAAGACAGCAAAGAAATCGAACAATGGCCCATATGGCCATTGTCATTTTTGGATAAGTTGTAAAATGTGTAGTGTACAATACAGGAGTTCTAAATACGAAAAGGTCGCATTCCACGTACTCCACGGGTAGCTCCTCTTTTGTAAGATGACGTTTTTAGAGCTCTTCATGCTGTTTCTTTATTTCAAGTCAATTTTGTTAAAGCGCGAAGCAAAATCTGTTTGCAAGTTTATTTCTGTTTCCGTTTTGTTGCTGACTTGGTTGAAGTATTGAATATTTGAACTGACTGCTAATAATTTTTCAGAAAGGTTTCCCTATGTTAATGCAAATGGCAAAACAAAATACGTTAATAACCCAATATCTGCTTTAAAGATGGATTTTTTTTTAGAACAAAACGTACACAGTATATGAAGGGCTGAGTTGGATAAGGGCACATCTCGACTTTTTGCCAAAATCACTTTTTTGCATTTTTGGGTATTTTGAATAAGGGCACATCTTTCTAACTGACACTGGTGCCTCTAGAATGCTTGGTTCTGAAGATGCCCTTATCCATGCAAAAAAAGGTGAAATGAGAAGGAACTCATAAGAAGAATTTGAGAAACATAAATTTTGGATAAGGATCCATAAAGTTGTTGCCTTAATTACAAACTGATATTATTTTGGGATAAGGCCACCTGGAGACTGGACAAATATTTGTCTTACCAACAACAATTTTGAATAAGGGCACATGATGTTGAGTTGAAACTTTAGCCAAATTATATTTTTTACCTAGGAACAATATATGCCCTTATCCAAATATTACTTTTTAAATGAATAGTACGAAGAATTAAATTAATGCCCTTTTCCAAAAATGAATGATCTTGTATCCAAATTTTACTATTATAATGTGTCTTTATCCGAAATTACAGAAAATTCCTTGCTATAAAATCCATTGTATTATGTGACCTTCTCCAAATATATTTTAGTGGAAGATCCATTAGTTCATTTTAAGTTCGTATGTTCATAAATTGGGGTACATGTCACAGGACTGACAGTACAAAACAATGTAGTAAGCCTATGTTCTTTATTTTACTAAAAACACAGTTTCTTAAACATAAAAATTGAAAAGATAACAGGAATTATTATAGTTATAATACAGACAATCTTGAAGTTTACTGGTAATTATTGCCTGTAAAATTCTGTTTGGCGTAGAAATCTTCTTCGAAAGCTTGTCAAATTTCCTATACGGTAATACCGGCAAATAATCAAGCTATCAAGGCTTTGTAATGTAGAGTAGGACCTACCAATAGGCTAATAAAATAGCCACTACACCTAGACTAAGTTTAAAGTTTGACCATGAATTTCACAGAAATGCGAAAAAGTAATTTGTCTAAGATTGAGCCATGTAACTTTTGCTTGTTTCTAATATTAGAGTGGATAAACTTTGGGTTCAAGATCTATGTTGAGAAAAGTTAACCAAAATCAGTATCTTCATTGATTTTTTGTAGGACTCTGCCAGTAGGCCTACTTAAAATGTAAGATACTGGTATGTAAAGCTAGGTTAATAGGTAGGTTGATTACATCAGTTTCAGTTTGAAATTCTGGAATTCTATAGTTTTAAAAGTCTCTAGTAACCCAAGTAGGCCTCCTCTGAACGTCTACTTTAACCTCAATAACAATGTAAAGGAAAAATGCTGTCATCAACCTGTTAGGCCTATATAGTTCACATTTTAAACAATCTCACACATGAGCAAATAAAGACGTTTCACACCAAACTCTTAGTTCTCGTATTGTAGCCTACAGTCCACTGCTTCTGTAATTATTTTCATAACTTTTCAATGGATTTTTGACATATAAGTACGGTAAACTAATTATTATCACTGCAATATATATCTAGGCTATAATTTCTTCCAATCACTTCAATAACAGTAACAGTACATGAACATGATGTGCCTATTTTAGTTATAATCTCATACAAGCCTGCTATAATCCAGTGAAATATAACAGGGTTTGCAAAATTCAGAAAACGTTAGTTTAACCTTAAATGAATATAGTTAGTTTTTATTTAATAATTATTTATCTCTGAGGTTATAACCAGTAGGCCTACTTCAAATCTATTAACCGTTATGGAAATATAAAATATGCTAAATTGAGGCTATTTTTCACCAAATTCTGTGCTGATTTAACATGGTAATTTGAGCAATAGTTGTCACAGTAATTTCAGCTCAATATACAGCACGTACTGTTTTAAAATAAATTTAAAAATAGAAACTCTGTTGTTTTAAAAGATCCTTAAGCATTATTCTTATCATTGTTCTGGAAAACTTCCATTTATACAATATTATAGTCATCACCTTTTAAAATAATAGCTTAACAATGCTTAAGATACCATATTGTCAGACGTTATTTCCTAATAATAAAGCCATTTACCTACTCATTATTTAAAAAAATTTGGGAAAAGGGCACATCTAAGCAAAATTTAGCCTAAAAAGTAACTTTTCAGGGTTTCATAAGAGTTCTTCTGTAATACTAAAACTACACTCATATTGTAAATGCTGTTGAAATGTAGGGTGTGTCATCCAATTTAGCCTAAGTTATTTCAAAATGATAGAAAAAAAATAAAAACGTCTTTGTTTTATCGTTTTTGGCTGGATAAGGGCACATCTAAAAAATTTAGGTGCCCTTCTCCAAAGATGAAAAAAACAGATTGAGTGGATACCATGGAAAAAGGGCACATTTAAAAAGTGTTAAATCACAAAAAGTCAATTTTTAGGCTTGTTTGTTTAAATTTATTTTAAAAGTACAATACAATTTTTAGCATCAATCAGATTGAAAGGCAGGTGTGTTGTCAAATTTCATCCAGAAAAATGTTTGAGCTAGTAAAACAGAAAAAAGGCTCTCCTGAAAATTTGAAAAAGTGGACTTATGCCCTTATCCAACTCAACCCTTCAATTTTAAAACTCTTCAAAAGTTTAAAGTTTGATAAAATTCAAAGAGGTGTAAGCTACAGTATTGAGTGTGAAATTTAAAACTCTAAAGTTTATAAAAAGTTATTGTGACACTGAATGTGTTGTTTTCAGGTCGGAGTAAAAGTTGTCATCATAAAAGTGAAGGAAGTGTAAGAAGAGCAACAAAGCAAAATGTTCTTGAAAAGCAGGTACAGTAATAATGCAACTGACTAATTGTAAAACTACTTAACCTATAACTTGCACGCTTTGAAAAAAATATTTATATTGTAACGGTAGATTAGAATCTGTCTTTGAGTTAAGCTCTGACAGAATTTTATAAGTAGGCCTACAAGTGTAGAACTACTAGTAACCTACTGTAATTATTAAGAAAATTGAAAAAGTGAGCTTCATTTAATCCAGAAAAGAGATTGAGATTTATTTTAGAGAAATAATACAACGAAATGTAATAAATAATTCAACTACCAGTACTGGGGCAATATTCACTTGAAACTTACAAAATATACCGGTAAAGTTTTTTCATAGATCTTAACTTATGCTCAATGTCTAATTGGCTTGATTGCTAATCTACTGTATAATAAATGATTGGAATTCATATTGTTTCTAGCCTATTTTATCTTCAGAGTCATTGCATGCAAGTTTTTTTTCTTTTATGCCAATTTGTCACTGAATTGGCAAAATAATGTATGCCTATCTGAATTTGGGTATTGAGGAACGAAACCAGGGTTGTCGTTATTTTCTACGACCCAAGAAAGCCCAAGTCCATCCTACCTTAAAAACTACTAAAAGAAACGCTCTGTTTTTTTTTTCAATAGCCCAATCGAAATTTTATCAATAAATAAATGAAAATGAACTAGCCTAAATTAAACCTTCAAATATTTGAAAACTAAACACCAAAAATTCAGCAATCCTTGTTTTATTGATTAACATTACAGCCTAAATAATATCTTCTGATGTTTTTGTTTTTAAAACCAAAACATCGCAAATCTGTAAAAATATAAAATTGATTTAAAATCCATAATTAAAAATACCAGTAACCAGAAAAATAAAAACAAATATCCAGAAAAAAAAAACAGGTTGGGCTTTTTAAAAAAATCATGGGATATTTTCAACCCTGACTTGATCACTTGAAACCTTGTAAACTTCTCTGTTTAAAAGAATATTCTTATTTAGAAGAATAGTAGGCCTAATTTGTTACGTAGTTTCAGCCCGGGGCGCACATTCTAAATTACTTTAACACAGCAATAGCCCTATGTATGGTCTGTCAGAAACTTCTAACTTTTTTAAATCAATAGGTAGGGACATGACAAAGTTTCTAAGAACAAGTTACAAAGTTTTCTAAGAACATGCACAAACTGTGTAATAAATAATTATTGTTTTAAAATAAGAATTGTAATTTTCTGTTAATTTCTAATGCATGATTTAAGTTATGTAGGCTAGTTTATAAAATATTATTACTACAGGGGTCTGACAAATATTATCTTAAAACCTTTAAAATATTTATTTATTGATGCACTAAAAATCACAAAATATTTTTGTAAATGGAAAATAGTGTATTGCTAAATTCAGTAAATTGTCCAAATTTTGCAGTTGGATTTTGAGTATGACAGGTTAATTTACTTCCCTGCATAGTCAGGTCGGTCTGTTAATACTGATAGTAATTTCCCAAATCCAAGCCATCAACACAGATTTCAGCAGAAAAAATACGGATGGTGGTAAAATTTTAAGCTGTTCCTTTTCCATTCACAGCGAATAATTGCCTGAGCTAAGCAAGCACAGTTTTTTTTACAATTTTAGTCTTCAAAGTAAAATTTAGATTTCATATGGATTTTACTGTTCAAAATTTCATAAAAATTAGGATTTTGTTTTGTAAAGATGGCGAAATATTTAAAATAGGTTAGACATAAATAATTATGTCCTAATTAACCGGAATATATGTACATGTATTCAAATAGGCTATATGTTCTAACCAACGCCGTAGCGAGGGGCCCGCAGAGCCCGCAATGCGGGGGGG
>JAQFYR010000916.1:0-11202 GCA_034694985.1 Campodea silvestrii
ATACTTTTCTTCCTTTTTCTTTCAATTTTTCTTACATTTTTACTTGCACAAAAGTCCAGGGGGGCCGCTGCCCCCCCCCCCCCGAATGACGCCCTTGTTTTTGAGTAATTTTGACCTTTTTGTTTTCATTTACTCCTTTTTCTTTGATCGGATCCGCGCATGCTGAAGATGGGATACTATTATTACTCCGAAACTTTGCTACACCAGGCTAAAAACCGCGTAGAGCAATTTTTTTTACTACAAAAGTGTGTATAATAATGTTCCCGTATTCATCTACTATGGTTTGCATTCCAAACGGTTTCAACTCCTGTGTTGACCAAAAATAATAGGAGACTGCACAATAACACAAATCATCACCATTGTATAGAGCCGGAATGCCGAGTTCAAAATTTTTGGACATACCCATATAATACATAAAGTTGAATATTCGCTCTGCGGTATTTCACCATGCCTATAGCAGCGACATGTACAGAAAGAAACTGATATTATCAAACTTAGTAACTCAAGTACGATCACTGTGATGACCATAAGGAAGAAGCCACAGCTGGGAGCTGGGTTCCTATTTCTTACCTGGAACCACGAGTTCCAAACACATATTTTCTGTAAATCCTACTGTATTCTGTGATTATCACAAATATTCTTATGGAAAACATGAAGTTAAAATCCAATTTAACTTCAATCTACCCCAAAACATGACAAATTGACAATGTAATTCAGTACTATACAATCAGGCAGTCCTCTATATGTTGCTGGTACTGTACCTACTGTTACACCTGAATCACTCGATCCTGGTCAGCGGCTTTTTAAGGAAAATTCATAACTACACAAAAAACATGATTTGAAATATTATATTTAGATTTGGCTGATTTGCGATAAGAGTTCATGTAATTTTTGTTTTTGGCCTCGCCCAATATTGAATTGCAGGTTCAATAAAAAGACAGCATAATAAAGTATAAACATTTTTGACAACCTATGAAATGGCAAGTAACTGAAACACGATAATTTGCATAGTTTCATATTCCATTATCTGTTTCATAAAAAAAAAAAAAAGGATAGGATTCATAACTACACAAATAAATTTCATAACTACACATATTGTGCATAACTACACACTAAAAAAAAGTCCCTGCTCCTGGTACTATATGTGTTGTTAGGATATCCTTTGCTTATAAAAATACGATCATCAGAAGGAGTTATAATTCACCAGTATAAAAAACGCCTTGGTTCATAAAGGTTCACCGCCTTGGTTCACCAATTAAATCCCTATTTCTGGTTATAATTGGTACAAGTAGAATTCCTGACTACTGTAATAGATATTTTCTGGATAGGACCAAAATTTTAATCAATGAATTAAACCAGCGTTTCTCAAACTGTGGGGCGCGACCCATCAGTAGTGGGTCGCCGAGACTTTGAAGGTGGGTCTCGAAAATGACTCTCCGGAGGTTTCAAAAGTAATTAAACTATTTTTTTCTCCCTAAAAAAATCTTTTTAAGAAACAGCAAACATTTCAGACTACATTTTGATAAAGAAGGTGTTCTCGCAATTATCAGGAAATTTCAAATAATTTTTTTACGTAAGTAAGTTCAGACTGAATCATAAGGACCTAAGTAATATTGGATAATACATACTTCTGAAATACTATGTGTGAAGTAACAAAATCGTTGATGGCGTTTTAGTCTTCAGATCAACTTGAAAAAAAAAAAAAAAAAAAATTCAAAGAAATGGCGTTCGAGCTATCTATTTTCCATTAAAATGTAAAAAAATCGCTAGTTACGATAATATTTGACCTATAATTAACCCATTAATTTCAATAAAAAAAATTCTAAAATAAGGAGACGCAAATTTTTTTCTGCAGCAACAAATTTCTCGGGGTTGCTGTATTTTCTGTTGTCAACACCTACGAACGTACTGTTCTCTAACAACCATTTGGCATATATCCTTATTATTTATGAATATAATTAGTTTAAAAACATCGTGGGTCCCGAATAACATTTGCGTGCAGTTCTGGGTCGCGATTCGCGAAGGGGAAAAGTTTGAGAACCCCTGAATTAAACAATTACGTTGATTTCGATTTATTTCATAATTCAATTGACAATAATTTGATTTTAAAACGTCATATGGATGAAATAGAATTTATAATTTATTTATTATAATTCTTCAATGTCTGTACGAAACTTAGCGACAATTTGTATATACAAGGTGTAATATTATTACTCTATTGCTATTTGATATATGTATAAAAATTTGAATTATACTGTAAATATCATTATGAATGTATTGGCGATGCTGTTTGTCCACTTTATAAAGATATATAGGCTCGAGGTATTATACCTGTAATAGTTTTACATTCTGATATTTGATTCCATCATTTTTTCCCCCATTCGCCTTTTCTTCACATGGGTGCTGGATAATGGGAAAGCGTAATGAAGTTTTAAATAAGGCTTTTTTTTCGAAGAGGGCGGGAAATCCTCCCTTCACGGCGCAAATACCATATATACTGTATATAGTGGGTTTAACTCATTGTAATGTGATGCTAATGTATCACTGTAACTTCTCGTGAACTTTTGTTCACTTTTATGTTAATTTCATTCCTTCAAGGCTGTAGATACGAATTTGGTAAGGGAAGGGTTTTGGTGAGGATTTTAGATTTTTTTTATAGATTATTTGGTCAAAATATGCTATTTTTGCGAGAGTTTAGAGAAATTTTTGCAAAATTTTCCTAACTTTCTTTTTTCTTTGTTTCCCTTTCTTCTTTTTTTCCTAAGGAGGGGGATTGAACCCCAAACCCCCCTTATATACGGCCTTGCGATTCCCTCATTCTTCAAAAACCAGCAGAGTTCTCGCGAGAAACAAACCTCTACTGTAATCAGTCCCTCCTAGATTCCATATAGCAATTTTATAATTAAATAAATCATATGAAATCCTTGAATGAACATTTATGAATTCTGATAAGCCACCGATGACACTCTCTGACAACAAAATTTATATATTACATCAAAAATCAAACACATCCACCCAAACTTCAAACGTTTTCCTGATTAACTTCATTCCTGCATAAACAAAAACTTATTTCACGTCTAAAAATACACCCCGAAGACTCCACACACCCAAAAAACACACTGAAACCTGTAATTATACCCCCCATATGTTCAAAATCACGATTTTGCATTTTACCCTGTCAAACAAAACAAACAAAAAACAATCCTGCGCTCCGTCGGGTTACGGTAGGGTGACCATATTTTAAGAAATCGTAAACGGGACATTATAGATTTCCGTTTGAGGACTATAGCTGCAGAAAACATTGTAACAGCAGCATGGACACCCACACACGTGAATCAACCGCTAAAATCCCCCCAAAAAATTGCCCGAGCGATCAAAATGGGGCCAAAATTTACCGTTTTTAGTGCCAAATTTGCATTTGTAATGCGATTTTTAAGCTTTCAAATTGTTCTCAAGTCTACATTTTCTCATTTGTATCGTTTTTTCCTATTTTCTGGGTATGGAAAGGAGGATTCTTGGTATGTATGAAAATTTTTGAAAGGAGGCAAATGTGCTCCTTTTATCTGAAAGGCGTCGTTAGGATTTTTCAAAGGGGAAATCTATCCAAGAGAACTACAGAAATTGTATAAGAAACAGTGCCCGAACGAGAAGGCGAAAATTTTTACGCTTTCAGCAGAAAGCATGCAGTTTTAATAAGATATTTTCAAGATCTACCCAAGAAAAAGTAGAGAAAATTTCGACGTTTTACACAGTAATTTAATATTGTAATAAGTTTTTTTTTACCAGATTTTCAACTTTTTAAAAAAAAAAAAAAAAAAAAAAAAACGGGACAAACAGGTAGCTCGAAACGTCTGGTCACCCAGACTGAGACTTACTTTCCTAAATGACGATCCTTTAAAATAAAGGACGGTTGGCATCCCTAACAGTTACGGTGTCTTTAATTAAATTATGAACGCGGCCTTGATCTTTCGAAGGTAGTTGGCGCGGAATACACGAAGCGATGGAAGAAAGAATGACTGAAATTGGCATTAAATGGTTGAATTATCTAATTTTATTCTTCAAGGTGATTCTAAAAGTGCTACGGCATTCCTAATCTGGGTGTGATCGGTATTTGCTGATGAGGATTATTTGAAAAAACTGTGCAGTTCCCGTTTTGGCTTACGTAAAGTTTAATAACAGTTTGATCACCGTTATGTTACGTAATGACAACTTGTTTAGGTTGACTATCAGATGTCAGGATTTTTTATGAAGGTTGTTGTTGTGGAATGTAATGAAATATGTTATGTCATATAGGAGATTTGTACATTTATTTCGTCATACGATATCAGTTTTTCATATAGCTCGGGCCCAAAGTTCCGCGCTCGGCTCGTGTATACGAGCAATATTTTTAGGACCTCGAGCTGTACTATTTTTCGGCTCGAACTTATGTTTATAATTTTTAAATGGACAAAGGGGGTGCAATATTCAATTAAATATCGATAGCGCTTTTACCCGCCCTTTAAATAATATAGCGATATAACACATAAGAAAAATTTGGTTCCCGTGTGGGATTCGAACCCACGACCTTCAGCGTACATGACTGCTGCTCTACCAACTGAGCTAACGGGTCCACAGCGTTTTTACCAGTGTTATACCTCTATTATTATCTAGTCATGATGTACCGGTACAGTAAGAACAAGTCCAACATAATGAAACAGACTATCTTCAACTCAAACATCCAAATCTTGCACTTGAGAAATTGTTATAAATTTTAAATGAACAAAGGAGGACAATATACAATTAAATATTGATAGTGCTTTAAAAAAATCTTCTGTGTAATATCGCTGTACTAATTAAAGGGGTAAAAACACCATCAATGTTTAATTGTATATTGTCCCTCTTTGTCCATTTAAAATTATTGAAACCATAATATAAAACTATTAGTTTAACAAGATCTGTTTTAATGAAGCAAAATATTTCATTCTTTCGTAAGGACTTAACCTTTAAGTTTTATTCTTTTTTTTCTGTTGGCAATAGGTACATTGTGTACTCTCAATTAGGCATGTCGGTATGAATCTATTTCTGTTGGCAGGCATGCCCGTTATTTTCTCTGTGGTTGGCCACACATCACGCCACTTAAGAAATGATTCATTAATACAAATTTTCTAATTTGAATATATGCTTAGGTTGGCAACCTGACAAACAATTGTTACAAATCTCGTCGATAAAAGTTTTAGAAACTCTTGTTCAGGATGAGAACGGGACGAGACCGAGTTGAAATTGAGACGATACCGAGATTGGGGTACACATTGATACAAGGAGTGTTTATGTACTTTTAGGATATATTTTATTCATTATTACGTTCCGAAATAGAACTTTAACTCTTAGATGTAACATATCAAACTGATTTACTAATAAGTTTTTATTGTCGCGATATATTTTACTTCAATTTTAGTTAAATATTTTAAATTTTAAAACCCCCATCATCCAAGTTAACGATCTTCATTACCATTTTCATTACCATTAATTAAAACAAGAGTGGAAAAGAGTTGTACCATTTTGAGATCCCAATTAGCTCCGAATCAGTTGTCTAAATATTTTAATCTTAACATTAATGAGTTATTAGATTACAGTCGACGAATCCCGTTTTGATGAACACTAAATTTAAATACCTATAACTATTTCTGAATTATGTAATTTGTTTTCTTAAAATGCCAAACGTATTAAATTGAACGAAATTTCTGTAGTTGTATCGTAATAATAAATAAATGTCAGTACACTTTTTTGTAGTGTAGTTATATCAGTTTATTTTCAACTTACAGCATTGTCCTTAAAAGTTAATAACCATGTGTTTGAAATTTTCAAAACTTTTTCAAAGAAACTTCACAGAATCTAAATTCTACATCATATTCTAAACTTGACCCTCTTTTCGAATTCTTTGTTACGGTATAATACCCATATTTAGTCTTCCTTTCGAACTTTTAGTTTTAATGACATAATAAGAAGTTCCAAACAGAATCGAACGTTCTCCTTGTTGCCAGGCAACCATGTGCAGTATCGAACCGCATAGGTTACAGGTGTTTCAAGGATAAAATTGAGAGAAATTTAATAATTCTGTATGGCTTGTGTGGAATAAAATGGAATATATTTTGTTCACGGAAATCCCAATGTAACACACGTTTGGAGATTAAATGATTATAGTTGTATATTATATTAACCTCAACAAACACTTTTAATCCAAATTATTCCGTGTGGAGATATTTATCTCAGAAATAATTCAAATGTAAGTTAGAGCATTGATTGGTTGGAGTTCGTAAGATGAATGCTGTTTATTGGTTGTAGTGTAAATGAACTGAAAGTGAAATAACTATGTTCGTAGACAATAAAGATTAATAAAATGTTTGGAAAGTTGATATAGTTTATTACCACCAGCGCTATTTGTTCAAGTGGAAAGTGTTTAGTTTTCCTTTAATAATTTCCTACGATTTTTTTATTTTATTAACGCAATATGTAATTACCGCTTAGTATTAAATGGCAAAAAAAAAGCCTGTTCTGCTTTTCAGTTAGACACAAACCTTGGTTCTTAGTTTTTATGTGTATCTGGAATTTACATTGTTCTTGGCAGCATTAATTTTGTCCTGTCAGATAATGACGTAAATAAAAATCACTTTGAGGAACTGTTTAGGTATAGCGGGATTTCATCTTATCATCGATTTATTATTATTTTAGAAGTCTCTCAACTATATGATAACATTAATCTTCCTATGAAATAATTTTTTTTAAATATTTATACTTTCAGTCATTGTCGTACGTTAACACCATTTTAAGAATATCAGATATGCGAATCAGAAACAGTTATTAGATTATTTATAGTTACAGGTAATGAATGTTGGTGTTAGTTAAATTGAGAAGGGAATTTTTAAATATTCGTGGACTGTAATCTAATAATTCATTAATGTAAGATTAAAATATTTAGACAACTGATTCAGAGCTAATTGGTATCTCAAAATGGTACAACTCTTTTCCAGTTTCCATTGTTGTTTTAATTAATGGTAATGAAAATAAATATATTGGATTAGGTAATGAAATCCTGAGATCACGATTTTTAACAGATCATACTTCTGTTTTCTCCAATTACAAATTCTATTCAACAATATGGCGGATAAAATTACCACATATCCATAGAATCAATTACCTGTAGCTACCCCCTGATTTATTTATTTATTCTACTCCAATCGCCCCTATCTTCCTCGGCACCAATTCATTAATTCCCGTACAGTTTTCCACCCTGACTCTGTAACCTAGGTTCTACTTTGAGTATTGTATGCCGCCATTTTGGACCGTTGCCAAGATCTTGCTTGCTGGAATTATTGTCTGTGCAGTTCTATCTCTTGCCGCCAGGGGTGTGCGATGGAGTGTCGTAAAACGGAGCTCTTTTTCAATTATCTTACGATCGTAAAACTTACATGTGGGGGTGGTAGACGACGTTTTTGATGTTTAATAGTTATAGGGTATTATTTCCAGGGGTTTAAGATGGGAATGAATTTTTCGGTTAACAGGTAGATCGGTTTATGTGAAATTTTATCGTAATGGCGATGCATGCGAGTTGTGGAAGTCGAAGGTCCTTGGTTCAATGTTTACAGCAGATTATAAATACTTTGCTATATTCGGATATTCAAATCAGTAACTTAGGCTCGTTTAATATATTCCGTTTAATTATTTTTGCCTATTTTGTTTCCCCTCCTCTACTACTTATGACGTCGTATAAACTAACAATTCGATTCTCACAAACCCTGGAAAAATTAATTGCTTCAAATTATGAAAGAGGTTTTTAATTCAATTGGAATATTGTCCTCTTTCGTGTAATCAAAAATTATCAGTAGAAACGTTAGTTCCTCCATGCTGTTTTGGATAAAAAAAAATATATATTACAGCATTTGTTGATAATTGAATTATCTGATAGTTTATTTGGTAACTGTTAATTGCGGTTCGTAGTATTGCAACATTAAGCTATTGACAATTTACGTTCAACCCAGAGTTTGATTAAAATTTCATAACAGCCATTATATTTTCACCCCTAAGAATCTAAGATGCAGCTCAATGAAAATACAGTCAAGTTTGATGATTTGTATATTTTACTTTACTGAATTTCTTTGATAATATATTGTAAGTAATGAATTGTAATTTTTTCCGTTTCAATTAAATCTTGAAAACTTTACAACCCGGGATCCAAGATTACGATATTCATTACCATTTTCATTACCATTAATTAAAACAACAGTGGAAAATAGTTGTACCATTTTGAGATCCCAATTAGCTCTGAATCAGTTGTCTAAATATTTTAATCTTAACAATTAATGAATTATTAGATTACAGTCGACGAATACTTAAAAAATTTCCTTCTCTAATTACTTAACACTAACTTTCATTACATATAAACTATTTTTGAATTTGTACAATTGATTTTCATAAAATATTATCAACGTAAGCATTAACTGGAAAATGAACGATGAGGGTACGAATCCTTCCTGCTTAAATTATTTTTTACGCCACACTAAAGCCCGCATATGCCCCTACAGCTTATTACCACTTTCACAAACCCTTAATCCCACGAAAAATTTAAATTCCTCGAACACTGTTTTAAAAATCAAATATCCGTTTATCGATTCGATCAAAAAACTCGAACGACCACCTACCGAATTCCGATAACAACCTCACCCCCCCCCCCCCCGCCAGCCGAACACCCCCACACCTTCCTTAAGCGACAGCCGAAAACCTTTAGCTCCCAAATCTTGCAGTATGCCCTTTTCTATTTTTAATAAATCGATAAATTAAAACCATCTTGTTCACAATAGAGGTCATCCTGAACTATTACTCTATCCGGGCCGAGGGGGTGCTCACTTGCAAAAATGATGCACACCGGATTACGCTGGTTTACATCGGATTACGCTGGTTTACGTCCGATTACGCTGGTTCACGTCGGACTACGCTGGTTTACATCGGACTACGCCGGTTTACATCGGACTACGCTGGTTTACGTTGGATTACGATGGTTTACGTCGGATTATTCTGATTACAGTTAGAGTGTGCACCTGATTACTTTCAGGGATTATGCTGGATTACATCGGATTACGCTGGTTTACGTTGACTTACACTTATTTACGCCGGATTACGCTGGTTTACGTCGGTTTACCTCGGATTACGCTGGTCTACGTCGGTGGATTACATTTGATTGTGGATTACAGTCAGTGTGTTCACCGGATTACTATCAGGGATCATGCTGGATTACATCGGATTACGTGTGGTTTACTCTTATTTACACTGATTTACGCTGGTTTACGTCGGATTACAGGTGGATTACGTCGGATTACAGATTAACGTGTACTCCGGATTACCCAAGTGGTTAACCCCTCTATCCGGGCCCACATTTTTCTATTCACACTGACTTGCAGCTTGAAGATCTAATCAGATGCATTTCAAGAAGAAAAGAAGAAAGAAAGAAAGAAAGAATAGATAAAGATAGGAGGATTCCCGACTTGAATAGGAAAAGGGTTTTTATTTCTTTTCTTTCGGGAAGATGCTGGTTTAGTTGGAATTTCGAATTTTCAAATGTTCGATTCGTTGCTTGGTTACAGCATGGAATGTTTGTAGGTTGAGTATTTGTAGAAAGTGCTGGAAAATAACGTTTCATGAAAATCATTTATGTATATTTCAAGAACAGATCTAAGTAATGAAATATAGTTTTATTTAAATCGAGAAGGAAATTTTTAAGTATTCATTGATTGTAATTTAATAATTCATTAATGTTAAGATTAAAATATTTAGACAACTGATTCAGAGCTAATTGGGATCTCAAAATGGTACAACTCTTTTCCACTGTTGCTGCAATTAATGGTAATGAAAATGGTAATGAAGATCGTAATCTTGAACTACAGCTAGATCTTAAAACATACAATATTCTGAGCACACTTTATTTTTTACATGGTATAAATAAATTTATTTCCATACTCATTAGTAACTCAAATTAGCATGACGACATAATTATGCTTGTACGCTAACAAGACATTTTATATTCTTCATTAAGTACAAAAAAATCTCCTTTTTTACAACTTAATTGCCGACTTCCTTATTAGCTGCTTATGACGTCATCAAAATTGTCCGCTGCGTCTGCCATCTGCCGCATCATACAAAATTCGCCTGCTGAAAAAACCACACTTTTTGCCCGCGTTTTTTCCCCTTATCTATGTAATAAAAATTTTGGCAGTTTGACAGTTCTTAGCTTGAACTTGTCGCAAAATATAAACATGTTTCTGTTTTTTTTTTCATACTGTGTCCTTTTTGTGTGAATTTTATGAAAAGAAATAACATGTTTCTTTTCTCTTTTTTTAACGGAAAAAGTTGTTTTTATGTGGTTCGACGAAAAGGGGACACTGTACAATAGCAAATGGTTTATTTGAGCTGGTTTATGATAAGAGAGACACATTTGGGAAATTGACGTTTTAGACAAGTCGTGGATTTTTTTTTCTGATTTTTTTTTATTTATTTAAGGACTCAATCGTAAGTCCTGCTATCTTCGTCATGTTAAATGAGTTTCCTAATATACATGAAATTTAGTATACTGTTAGATATGGGTATTATATAGGCTTGCCTGTTGTTAGAATAATAATATTAATTTCCTATATCTAAGGTACTTTTTAGTAAAGTGAAAATGACGCCACGAATTAAAAGAAAGTATCTAACAGCAAACAAATTCTAACAAAATCTAATAATTATTCTAACAACAGCCATACCTTGATAATAGCAATCTCTAATATTAGGTTAAAAATTTCATAAATATGCTGTTTGTAGTTTTATTGCTATTAGGAAATTCCTATCCTATAACATAGGACAATATAATTATATAGGGCTTAAAATTGACTGTGGGGAGAGTCCTTAAGTGATGGTTTTCTGACGTACTTTTTTTTGTCAATATTTTCAATTTCATCAGCATTATAATATTTAACGTATTGGCAACATTTTGAATTTTCGGGAGTCAAAGCATTTTTAATAATCCTGAGCAAAGGTGTACTGTATCTATTTAATACTGACAGTGCCTTCCCCTTCAATTTAAACAATAATAAGAAAAGAAAATTTGGATGTAGGAGGGGCAAAGCCGTAGCCAGAAAAATACTTCCGGGGGGGGGGGGGTTAAAATTTTTGAACATTCGGATTTCTAAAAATGGC
>JAQFYR010000917.1:0-11200 GCA_034694985.1 Campodea silvestrii
TGATTTCATATATTTGTATCGTTCGGCGACTGTTTACCAACTAGTACAATCGTGGTGAGTAAATCTAGTACCATTGTCTTCGGCAGATACACGTATTCTATACCAACCTGGAACACTTTTCGTCGTCAAAACAACAACAACAAAAAAGGTAGATGTTATATTTATCACAATTTGCAAACTAAACTCATGAATGTGTTTTATTTAACTAAAAGAAAAGTACTATTGGTCCCTTCATGCCCTACTTCTGAACTGAGGTGTACCTGATGGGATAGTACACTTTTCAAAATCAACTACAATATACACTTAGACACCTCTCTACTTTAGGGACATGCCGGTTCGCAAATTGTCGCTGTACTAAAGGAGAAAAATTCGGCCGTCTTATTGGTCGCTCGTGTTTGGAGGCCAGGGCTATCTTCAAGAGAAAAGTAAATTGCTTATAATATGTATCTCCGATGATAAAAATGTTGGAAATCTTCAACCTCGTTTCGCTCGGGCTTCTTCTTATTGCGTTTCAAATAAATAATTATGTTAATTTTGTGTGGCCTTAGAATTTGATTGTCGTAACTTCCAAAGTATACTCATCTTTTGATTTTAAATCCGTGTCCTATTTAAAATATGAAAAAAACGCTAAATCTGAAAGCAGATTTTAGTGAATAACAAATACGTATTTAAAATTATGAGAGTGAAACGATATACGTATCAAAGAATATAAAACGAGAAAAGTATATCCATGTGAATAAAAATCGAACGATTACGTGAAAAAGTTTGAACTAGCTGCCATAAATTCACAAAATTATCCGAATTTGCACCCTGCAGTTATTAAATTAATGGAAAATGAAATTTTAGCGACTTTTCAAGAACAATTTAGCGACTACGGGCAACTATGATTTGACAACACCGAGTTTCGGACATCTGGACTACTCCAGCAATAAAACATTCTACTAGCAGATGATTTTCATATCACTCAGTAACCGCAGAATGAAATATTGAGAAATTCCAATTTATAAACGTAAAGATTTTAGTACTATTAGATTTCAAGTGCCAATCTAAATATATAATCAGTGTAAATAACTGGCATTCTTAACGATCTTTTTCATCCGTCTACAATCGAGATACGCAAATACTGGTGTGAAATTATATAGTATAATTTTTTTTTTACAAACAGCTTAGCTTGCAATTTCTTGTTTATTAGAATGTGAAATATGGACGTCATTTTGTCGTTGACATCTAATTTGGCACACGATCCTGTTAAACATGTCTAAAACAACATTTAAAGAAGCGAATTCGCTGCATTGGCGTTGCCACTTTGCTGAATTGGCGTTGCTACTTTGCTGGATTGGCGTTGCTACTTTGCTGGATTGGCGTTGCTACTTTGCTGTACAATCAACCATGGGTTTATATAATACTGATTTATTCAGTCGTACACTCTGATTTGTTTTAGATTAAATGCAAATCAAATAGATTTGATGTTTTTCCTTGTATTTTTGCTCAATCATGTTTACTGTTATCTAAGAACCTGCAGGATGCTTTTACTAGTTCTATAAAGTAATTACGAATACGAATACTACCTGCAAGTAAATGTGCAAGCGCCAAGCTGTGCAGGATACAGATATTACAGACATCGCTACACTAAATTGAAGAACAATTAAATATAAAGGGGAAATTCGTTTGCACTCCAGAATCAAACACAGCATATATTAATCACACGTTGGTAAGAAAAATCGGGAGAAATTTGGTTCGATTCTCGCCAGTTATTGCATTTATTCCTTCCTTTGTACACCAGAACCGACCAGAACTGTATTTACGTTACTTTTGTACATTGCATACTGCATTCATAAAAATAAAATTGACCATCAGAGTTAAAATTAATGTTGACAATATGTTAGAAAATAAACTGAGATGCCTACTACTAGTATGAATTTATAAAATTGAAAACTATATGAAAATTGAAGGTGAAATTATTTCCCTTGGATTATATAATTTTTATAATAGCTTTAAATTACCAATAATTTAACTTACAAGCCATCAACTTAAGTCCCTAACACATTTTATACGGTGGGAAATTCAGAATTATTTATTGGTGATGGTCATCTTCTGAGTGCAGTTCATTACTCCAGTAAAGGAAGTTGTTGTTTATACTGAGGAACTGACATAGGATTTCATAAAAATTAATTTATGATTAAAACAACTGAAATTTAGGAAGCTTGTCGATCCTTCCCTTATTCCATACATAGATGTGAGTACTCATCTGAGGGCCGGGCTGTAGGGTAGTAGTCTGATTGATCCCATAAAATGCTCTAATATTCAGTAGAATATTCACGTAGTTATAATATAAATACCTTATGATTGTGTGGTTTGTCCAGTGTGAAAAGTATAGTTTGTGAGATGTACAGATCACATCTCATGTCAAACCAACATCAGTAATTTTAAAGACACCCCATTTTTTATTACTCCACGTGGTTAACTTTTTGAAAACGGTATTCCTCTCTTATGTTACATATATAATCAGTGGTATGTTGTGGTATAACTACAATAACATATTTATGAAAACCCGTAAAATTTGTGTAATATTAAGGGAATTTAAATTAACTTTAGTCTTCAGGAAAAAAGCATACTTCGAGTTATATTTCAAATTAGTCTAATAATAGTATTTAATTTTAAGAGGCTACTCCTGATTGAACGAAAGTTTCTGTTGGCGGGAACAATCTTTCATAACGGTATAATTTGATATATATTGACGATCAGCCCCTATCTGAATCAAATTTCGTTTATAGTTATATGTTATAAAAATATACCAGATGAAATGGGACGAGTGATTAGCGTCGAAATGGAACAATGTCGACAAGAAATTATTCGACTCTATTCCTGTTCGACTCTGTTCCGTTCGATGTTATTCTTTTCCATGCTGTTCCTTTTCTATTTTGATCCGGGGTTTGAAATGATCAGCAGGAAGAATGTCGAAATGGATTAAAGTCGAAATAATTTCAGTCGACTTTACTCCTTGTCGACGTTAATCCGTTCGACGTTATAAGACGCTAATCCGTTCGACGTTATATTTGACGTTGTTCTGGTGTTAGTATGACTGGAACATATGGGTCCATCCAGTGAACCTGGTATCAAAAATATTATTTTCAATTAATCATGAGCCACCTGGATACAAAGAAAGTACCAAAATATCATATTATAAGTATAATAATAATAATGTATTTTCCAGGTTTAATGACTGTAACAGTAGTAATGGAATTTCAAATAAAACAATGTTGAAATTGATATGCAGTTCATTAACTCTTCCCTTATTTTTATTTCATCTTCTTACACTTGCTTAGTAGTGCTTCAAGTAAAATTATCATCACACGCTGATAAGTCTGTTGATATATACTGCTCCAAGTCTGTCAATGTTCAAAATGTAATAGGGAAACTGATTTAAAGACATTCAATGCTATTTATACTGGAAAATAAATCCGAGACATGTCTGTTTTACGTTCGTCACAATGATTAACAAAGACTGTAATATTGTGTATGAGATGATAATTTTACAAAATATACAATACTTTTCAATGAACTTCATTTATTCACTATAAAACAATGTCCTTTATATCAATCTTTTTGTGGAGGAGGAGGCATATCTCCCCGCCTCGTACCCTGTTTTAAGCTTGTGTAATTGCCAAGTATGAGAACAAATAAAACATATCTACAGCATCAAACAATTAATTGAATATTTTCAAGAAGAAATTCTTAGTAGTATTGAACTTAATATAAAGTATAATATTAATGTTTTGAAAATTATCAGCACCAGTGTTATTTAAGAAAGATCGAATTTTAAATAAATGTTGATCAGTATTGCCTATTGAAATTTTGAAGGCACTCACAATATGACAGCATACGTGGCAGTAGATTCGTTCAATTAATAAATATTAGATATTTAATACAGAAATATAGTTCATTTATAGAAGAAGACAGTTTTAGTGTTACGTAAATACATCAAATTAGTTGGTATTTCAAGCAGTTCAACTCCTATCGCATCAGCTGAGAAGCTTTTCATGGTACAAAGTTTCCTGGGTTTCTACGGTTACGGAAACATTATTACGTTTAAATATATCTTCTGATCAAATCCATTCGACGCGCTTTTAAAAACTGATATTCCAATAAAACTTGCGTAATCATTTACATTTAGTAATATTCAAATTTCGGTAAATGAAATAGTTGTTCATTACGCGCAGCGGCGAAAGGAGCAAATTTTCACATTTCTAAGCTCAAAAATTTGCAATATTAATATGATTTTTAAGTGTTTTTTTTCTCAGGTTTTCTTTCTGTCTTTTATCTTCACTTTATTTTTACTGTTCCTGAGTCGGGTATAACCTGTCTACTACTACTCGGTAGGATTTTATTTCCGCTACACATTTCTCCCATGTCATTTTTTTTAGACTCAAACATTTCAGATAGCGTCATTTTATAAATTATTTTCATATTTTTCTTGTACCTATCAACAAAAAACAGTACTAAAACCTATTGTACTTAGAGCTGCACGGCATTAATTTGACACCCCTCATCGTCAACTTCGCTATTTCGACTACATATAAACTTGTACCGAACATAATATTGCTAAAATGCGTGTATTTAAGTTACATCATAGCATGATGATTGTGACACTTCCTTGATCACTGAACACTGTTTTGATGTGACTTTTGCACATTATTTTGATCAGAATAATACATTTTCATCAGCCTCCAACGTGAAATAATGACTTTTCGATAAATAACGCGATATGTAATGCTTGATATACATCATTAGTCTTAGATCTTCTATTTATCTTTCTTTATTCCAACTTACTCGTAATTGTAAGTTATGAGAGAAATATACACGTTTAGGAATTTAATCAGATTGGTTCATTTGGTTGTTTGAAAGAATATATAAAAACAATTACATAATGGACACCATGCTTATTTTTTTTTCTTTGTGATTCAGTTTATGTCCATATTCTAATTAATCCGTACTTGGTGTATATTAATATTGCCGTCCGAGAGGAAAAAATAATTTTAAAATAATAGTACTATAGAAAACTGTATACGATGTATAATATTATACGATATGAAAATACCAATAGCATCAGAATATTACAATATACGAAATATACAGGATTTGAGGAATGTATTATTTTATATAAAAGTCACTTGAACAACTAACAATTTACTTTCAAATGTAAGATGAAAAATATAAAACTGGATATTTACATCACTTGTCTGTACTCATTCATGCGGTTTCGTAATACCATTTTGATACACAGATTCAGAAGTATTAGATTAATGGGATGTGAATTTATTATAACAACGATTTGCATGAAGATATTTTAACAAGGATATATGTATATTCATTTTTCAAATCGGTTTTGATTTCGTGTTTATTGCAGGTAGGAACGGAAACGGGACGAGATTAAAATTTCAATCATGAGTCTCATGCTCGAAATGGAGCCTTAATTTACTGTCTGGACTTTCAGTCAATTCTGATCTTCATTGATTCACTCCGAAGCAAAAAGGAATTTAAATCAGCCATGCAGAAAATATTGACGATTTGACTAATAATCATTCACCTTGTTCAGATTATCAATCAGTTAGTTCAGAAAAACCGGTTTCGAATGTCAAAGTAGCGGTAGTTCGTTTACTTCTAACATTTCCCAAAGAAAAACAAATACTTTTTATCTGAACCTTAATTAATATCTTCTGATGCGTTCTGATCATAAATGAATGCAAATCGATGCAAATAGTTTTGTTATATCATAATATTATCGATAATGTGATAATTGTTTTCATTTTCCATTGCTATGCATTACGCAAAGGTAACTTGGAAAAGTTGATGTACAAATTATCATCCTTTTGAAAATAGAGTCTCATTATTAATAATTTTAGTCAAAAGGTACAGATGATGTTTGCAATTGGATAACTACTATGTTTGACTATTATTGATTGTTAAGTAGTTATACTATGTCCATTGAAGACGAAGTCTTTGAGTTATTTCTAGTTTTATTAAAGAACGATAAATCATTCTTGTCAATTTGGACGTCATAATATTATAGTATTATGCAATCCCTGAAGTTTGAAGCAGTAAAAATACTCTGTGCAAGATGCACTTTCCACTGATACTGCTGAAATCTGATTTGTTGGCAGTTTTCGTTTTCAATTTCCTGCATTTTCAAACATAATTCATCAAATTGGTAAATATCATTATCGTCTGTTTTTAATATAAAGTTATATTGTGCAGTATATTATCGAAAATATATTGAGATAATACATTTAAAGGACCGAATGACGTCGTATTCCTGTATGATGGTACACTTGTCACTACGGGTTTGTCCCCGAAGTACTCAGCAGACATGGCGCACAATCTACAGTTTTAAAACCACTATTGCAGACCTTTCACCTGTAGCATCAACCGTATGTGCTACACCGCCTGTTGAGAAACTCACTAATAGTCTAGTACTAAAAGGTTATTTACAATATAAGGGTCGAATATATTAATAACGATATAAAATGTGCGGGAACATTAAATTTATTCATTTAATATGGCAATAGCAATTCTACTGTAAAATGCCTCATTATAACGTTGTGACACCTGAGGATATGACATTATGTTACAAAGATTTGTAACATGCAATTGGTAATTTGTAAACCTGAAGTTTTTATGAATTATTACAATAAACCGGGTGTGACAGTGAAGGCAGAGCATATGCATATTACAGCTTCTTTATTAAAAAAAATAAGCAAATGGTTACTGCTTTTCTAATTGTCGAATGTAGCAGATTTGACTTTTTAAAGTGTGTGTGTGGGGGGGGGGGTGGCATATGCCACTGCCTCTCCCTTGTTTTTGGTGTCTATCGTGGACAAAAGTTATTCATGGTTACGGTACTTTAATTCAAATTCGAAGTCAGAAAAGAAATTAGACCTCTTGGACTCACAAGAGAAATGTTACTAATTTTCCTGCTTCACGTTACACCATGATGAATGCAAATTCAATAATATTATTTATAACTTTTGCTACCTGAGAATTAAACATCAAAAATATTACAAAGTTAGCATGAGAATAGCTTAGTAAAAACTCAGATGTGTATTGCTTTTAGATTCCTCTATTAGATATTATTTTCTGTGAGTAACTTTAGAATTATTTTTATCAATAAGGAAATAATAATATAAGCGAGTGTACGTTAATTAGTCATCGAACACAATTTTCAAATAGATATTAAAGGCCCTGTGTGGTTGAAAAATCGTTCTCTACAATCTGACCATCAAACTTTTTAGTGAACGTCAAGAAAGAAGCTGAAAAGAAAACAAAATTAGTTCTAAAGCTTTCGATATAATATCAAACTTACATCTTGTTAACTGAACAAAAAAATATATATGCATAATTATGTTTACATTAGTTGTATAAACAGGTACACAAAAGGACACATATTGAAGACGGTTTCAAACTATTTTAGAATGCATTTCCAGTATAATAGAATGCAGAGGTCAATTTACAGGTTGATCCTCTTATGACGTGAAAACGCTTTCAAATAGCACACAAAGTTTGTTTACACCTTCCATCATTTATCACCTTCCCAGCATCAAATTCATCGATTAATAACTTTCTTGTTCATGAGTTCATGTTCTGCTACCTTTGATGATTCAACTTTCATATACTTTGCAACGTATTTACATTCTTTCAATCTGATCTTAAAATGTCTTTGTGTCTGCCCAATACATGACTTTCTACAATTTGAATCGGAGCATTCCAATTTGTAAATAACGTTTCTTTTTCTTAACACATCTTTAATCTTGCTGGAAATACAAGCATAACCTTTCTTCTCGTTGCTGATTTCTTTTATATTTGAATTTTTATCTTGGTGCTGTGAGAAATTCTCCGTTTTTCCATTGACATCAAAACCAAGATCAAATTCGTATTGCAGATAATTATCATCACTTCAAACATTATAGGCTAATTATGATCTTCACCTTATCGTCATAAAGCCAAGCGTCAACTTTACCCTCGGTCTTTCTGGATGATCTGATTGAATATGGTATATATGTAATTCATCTAGTAATAATATTCTATCCAATGCCGTCATGTAAATGTTTGATTGATTAGAGTACATTGAAAATGAACGCTTTCTCCTGACCAACGATAATGGATTTCAACGAACAATAATTGTGCAAATCAAGGTGACGAGCAGTTCTTGCAAACAGCTACAATTTCCATTTGCTTGTATTAAATCCGCATTGCTAGAATGAAAAGCTAAATATGATGTTTCTTAATCTCAGAAAGAAGAAACTAGAATTTGCCTTTGGAATCGAAATATAATAGCTAACAGTTATTTCACAGGAGGTGAACTTATTCCCGTTAAATGGATAATTACAGAAGTTTGCCCAATATGTCCTCCGTTAATATTCTATCTAGACATGTATTTGCCATCTGAACTGGGATTTTAATTCAATTTACATCACGTCCTTTATTCGACAATATGATATTTTTCGTATCATTAATATTTAAATCAACTTACACTGTGTTATACGGTAGTGAGTGTGAACATAGATTATTTATATCTTAATGAAAAGACTCAGTTTTACTTATTATTGTGCAGTCATGCACAAAATGTGCTGTTAAATATATTTTTTTATATTCCAAATATCCACATGTTTCCATTTTAGAGTTCATTTTAAGACATTGAAAGCAATTGGTAGTCTACCAGTTTCTTGTCTTGACACATGGTGAGATATTCTTTTGTCCAGACAGTAGGCTACTTTTTTTAATGAAATGCAATTGGACAGTCTCCAGATGATACTACCTGTTTCATATTGGTGATATGACACATAATACGTACATTATACTAGATTAGAAAATAGATATATCTAAGTAAATATACTGAAATATGAAACAAAATAATCTTTTAGCAGAACGAATCTCATTATCAATCAAAAAGCCACAAATACTTAGTTTTCATGTGAAAAGAATATAACATAGGTAGCACTGTGATTATTTTATAAATAACAGTTTAATTGAATACGGAAATATTATGAAACACATAAAAATATCTATTGGACGACCACTGCGAAATTGTTATTATTTACTCCACCCAACAACCATTTTGATCACAAACACGTAGCTTTTTTGATCACAAACACGTAGCTTTAGTAATGTGTTATTATTATTCTCAAAATAATTAATTTTAATTTAATGTTCTCAACATTCTTTCCTTTACTGCTTATGAAATCGTTTTGATTATCCACAGAAAAGAAGTGACATGATATCACTGCCACAACGAAGTAAGGACGAAAATATTTACGTTTACAATGCAAAATTTGTACTTACTCCTTCAGTGCAATTAAGTTTTATGAATTATTATGAAGAAACCAAATGGGAAGGGCTGCAACCGCCCTTCAGACGTATACTGAACTGCGTTTCTATTAATTTGAAAAAATGAAAAAAAAAAAATGTTACTACTCGACCAAATATGGTTTATTTGACTTCCATACATCACGGCTTAATTTATCGCTAGAAACATGACATAAAGCTCAGATTCAAGTACAATAAGTTTTCAGATATCTTAGTGTGTATTGCAAAAAACAGTAAATTATATTTAAATAAAAGTACTGGATAGTTTCAAGTTTTGTTATCATGCCTGGATACGAGACCAAGATACGTAAATAACTAGGTTCCCATTAGTAGACAATTTATATGAGATCATTTTGTAGATTTGCTGTGCTTTTAAAACGAATTTCGCCATATACAGAAAATAAGAAAAACGTTAAACCACCAATAGTACTGTTTTACCACTGACTCGAAATTCCCATAATGTATATATCAGTTTTGAGGTTAGAATGAAATTTTCTGAAATAATATATTTAAAAATCTCATAAAAATTATCCTTATTTTGAAACACTTTTTTTTTGCTATTTTATCTATAGTCATTACCAAGATTTGGGAAATACTAGTGTTAACTGTTAAGATGTTAACTTATATTGTAGGGATTTCGCCCATGTGTATTGAAAGTACTAAACCTTGGTCAAATAATTCTTGAAAATTTTAGGATATGTAATCTCAAAACTGGCAAGTGCTTTGAAACTTCTTTGGGAAACTTATCACATCCACAGAATTAATGGTGGAGGTGGATGCAAAACTTATTTTTCCCCAAAATAATCATTTTGTGAGTTACTCCATTTTAGTACTAAGCCCCTGAGTTAATCTGTTGTTAATGCTGGTTGCGGGAATGCAATTAAAATAATACTGGAATTAGAAAATTGTTTTGTTGAGTCATATATTTAGAATTGATAATAAAACACAGCATATTTAAAAGGTATATATTTTCATATGATGCCAATTTTATATTAATTGGATGAGTACATTCTAAACATGAAACTTCTGGAGTAAAGAATAAATTATCAAGATCTTCAATTATATTTGCACACCTGGTGAGATAACGATAGTATTTTTGAAAATGGTTTGTTAGTATATTTATATAGGACATGAACTGAAAGGACTAAATTGCAGACACTATTCTTCCAATGATTATATAAACCATGGATATAGAATAATAAAAATAGATATATAACTCTCTATCATGGCCATCGGATTAAATGGTGTAATTAGAAAGCAAAACTTCTCACTCCTGATTGGTCAATTCAATAGAGAAAATTTCGTCAAAAAATTGTCAGCCGCTGATTGGTGAAACCAAGTTTTGAGGCGAATCTTAATGTGGGATTCACGGCTAGAATACCATGGTGTGTATAGGACTGCAGTGTCTATGTGACATAAGTTTCCCTGTTATTGCCGACTTTTAAATTTGCACTACTTTTTCAGCTGGAAGTGGTATGTTTAGTTGTAGTATTTTAACCCACTGATATGAACATTGTGAAACAATTGACAGTACGAGTACTAAACTACAGATGATGAAACACTGACAACACTTCAGGTTGGTCAGTAGGTTAGATCAACGGATGAAAAATAAGAAAGTTAATTTAAATAAAGTAAAACGAGTGTATAACTACTATGATATTGTAGCGTAATAGATTAATATTGACAGATTATATTGGCATATCAGACCCATAACCGCGGCAGTGATTTTAATGCACTATGAGTACTGGAATACATTTAACGATGTTTTGAGCGATGTTTCTTATTTACAAATTTGTAAAAGTAGCGTTTCATTTGAATTAACGAGCAAATTGGTAATATT
>JAQFYR010000918.1:0-11197 GCA_034694985.1 Campodea silvestrii
ACCCTAGCGTGTATTATACCATTGGAATGCTCTCGTTTTCAGGATTACGGTGTTTTTTAAATCACCTTTCTACGACGGTGGTTTAAAAAGTTATTCCAATTTGAAATTATAGTCATCATAAGAGTCTCCGCTTTGGCCCGCAGAAATATCTCATTTTACGTCGTAATTATCTCGTTTTACACAAGAAATACTGAATTTTGATTGGAAAAAAGGCAATTACATTTTATTTTCACTTGAATAACATCCTATTTAGGCCTACGATTTATTATGGTGTACGTAACTTATATTTCAGCGGCTAACTCTTCAATAGTAGTTGGTGTTTTATGATTTTAGCATCGGAATATTCATACGATTTGCATAGCAAACTTGAGATTTCGCTTCGAAAATAAAGGATGTACCCTAGCGTGTTTCATACCATTTCAAAGCTCTCGTTTTCAGGATTACAGTGCCACTTATATCAACTTTCTACGACGTTTTGTTAAAAAATTATACTATTTAAACCCGCGAAATCAGTGATTTTCGATCGTTTTTCTTCGAAAAAACAGGATTTTTTTATTTTTAAGATCGTCAGTTTCGTTCCCGCTCAAGCCCTTTTGTTCCCGGTAACTAGGTTACCGAAGATTCTGCATAATCGAAGGGCAGATGTGGAAGCCATTGTAAAATAAATAGGAAACTGTATCATAAAATTCCTAAAATGTTCCTAAAATTCATTCTGAAAATTCCTAATAAAAATCAAGACTTGAAGCACTGGGACCCCTGAAATTGAAATGCAAGCACGTTCTAAATTTGCACTTTACGAAATCAGAAAAAATTGTGCTCATTTGTGAGTGATATAGTACGTATAATTCATAGGGGGTGCAAATGGTTAATAGGCCTAGGCTATATCTGTATATTAAAAAAAAAATTAAAGAAAGAAAAAGTGGTGATAAAGGCAGTGGTGATACCAGTACTGGTACATCGTACATGTACCGTATTATTTAAATATTTTACTAATTCTCCCATTTATTCCTTTCACAGTGTGCATCATGCAATCCAGAGTAACTACTACCACCGATACTATCGGTCCGTCAGAGAAACGAGCAACTTCTACTGTTGGTCCAGCAGATAAACGAGCAACTGCTACTGTTAGTCCTGGTACAGACAGACGAACAACTGCTGCTGTTGGTCCTGGTATAGACAGGCGAACAACTGCGGTTTCTGTTCTGAGAGGGTCTACAGAGAAACGAGCAACATTCCAAGAAGATGTGACTCAGCGGAAGACTGTTGTACCTCCCCCACCGATTGTGGAACAGAAATATGGACCTGTACCAGTAAGAGAAATCCATGTAGCCTAGCCTTGGGATATTAGTTAGGAATGAAATTATTACAACCAGTTCTGGATTAAGATCCTTTCGGGACCCCTAGGCGCGATTTTTTTCAGGGCCCATTCATTTGTAAGATATGAAGCAGAATTATTTTTGCTTGACCAATCCATTAGCAGAAAATCTTAAAGGCCAGGTAAAAAGATGCTTGTGTTTCACTTTTATTCAAAAGAAGAAGAAAAATCCTGAGCTGAGCGAGGTCGAAATTTTTAGGCTACATGTTTTCTGATAGAACACTGCTTTTTGTGCACTGGTTTTTCCTGATGTCTTTAAGTATTTTAAGTCTTAGGGCCTATGGATGTTTGCGTATATTTGTCAAATGTTTGCTTGTATTTGTCAAATATATTTGACCAAAGCAACTGAGGCTTTCTTCCTTGGGACCAATGATTATAAATAATAAGGAAAATCTTTCGCTCGGAATCCCCACGCCTGGGGACCCTTAGGTGTGTGCCTATAGTGCATAATGGATAATCCGCCACTGATTACAACTCTGTACTAGAAAGTGAAGTACCGTACTGTATCATAATTTAGTGTGCATGTCTTTTTTTTTAAGCAACCATAACTTTGCTGTCAGAGCAGACTGTCATAAACAAATGCATCATGCAAGGCCTTTCTTTCAAGCAATTCTGACACAGATTCTTTGTAAGCTTATAAAAATAATAATGTCTACCTACTGTTAAATTAAAGACATTTCAGGACAATTGGTATTTTTAAAATAGGCCTAAGTTATTTTAACCCTTTCGGTCCCTGTGGTCACAAACGTGTACACCTAATATATATATATATATTTCTTCTTGAAAATTCATTGTATAGGCTAATCGTTCAGACCCAATGGTATGGTTTGTACACATAATTTTTCAACTTAAGAATTGTTAAGTAGGTGCTGCCATCTCTGGGTAAGATTTTGAAGTGATTTAAAAATGGCAGCTGCCAGGAAAAATGTGTTGGTTGGTGAGCAGAACTTTTTTCTATTGTTTTGTAAATTATTCGTAAATGTAAGTTGTAAACAAAAATTATTTCAATGAAATAGCACATTGTAGATGCCTATGGTGAAAATTGCTTTTATGTACATAGATTTTTGACTGACATATGGGTTCTCGAAGTTTGGAACACGAATGTGACCATCAGGAGTGAATGGTTGTAATTTGGTACTATATAGAA
This sequence comes from Campodea silvestrii, assembly GCA_034694985.1. Taxonomy (NCBI): domain Eukaryota; kingdom Metazoa; phylum Arthropoda; class Diplura; order Rhabdura; family Campodeidae; genus Campodea; species Campodea silvestrii. Next base: position 2,523 of record JAQFYR010000918.1, read on the forward strand.
TTCATAAAAATTAGTTTTGATATTTATTCAGCTTTAATAGCATAATTGTTTTAAATTCAATTTTCCATGTTTATATATACTTTATATTTAAATTTTTGTTCTTTTCAGTATTAAAAAATATTCTAAAAAGATCTAAAATTGTACACATTATTACAGAAAACTTTTACCATAATGACCTGTTGGTAACATATGTGTACATAAAATATATTGGTACCTGGTAAAGTTAAAAAAAAAAATTAAAGACAAAAGTTGTTTAGAATCACAAAAGGAGCAAAAATAACCTATTTTCAGAATTTTAAAACTGTAGTGCATAATTCGGAACCGAAAGGGTTAAGCAACTTATAAAAACTTTACATATAGTATACAATATGCACGGTAATCGAAATTGTTAATACAGTGAATTTACGTAGTATTAAGTTTATTGGGTGTGAACAATAACATCCGTAAGTTCACGCAGCTTGAATGCTTGATCGGCAGAGTCATCTATTTAAAATGTAATGGTGGAATATAATACTAACGTTCATTTTACTGATTTTCAAAATACTTTCAAAATGACAGCCAGAATGCAGAAATACTATCCTTTTATTTCTCAACATATTTGATATGTAGTTTGAATAATTTACTGAGTATGAAAATATTGTTTTTCCTTTTATTCCTATCTCCTTATTACTCTCTCATGAATTTATCAGCCCTGCTGATAATAAAGCGTGTATTTTTCAGGTCAATACATTTAGTTTTTACTTTGTAGCTTCTGTATATATTTTTCAGGTGAAATAACATAATTATGTTGCATAAAAATAAGGATTTTATGGTACATAGCTTGATTCCTGTTTTTTATTATGCTCTAAGCTCTTGATTGTTAGCAACATGCAGAAGAATAGAAATACAACTGATATGAAAATGTTGCCCAAAGAGGAAATACGAAAATAATTGCTAAAAGCTCCACTTTATCAAATATTTATAAGGGGGACAATTACATTGACCTTGGAATATAGTAATATACTTTACCCTATGTATATTTCGAATACAACGATCAGTTTCCAAGAAATATGCGAAAATGATTCATTTGGCAGCCATTTTCCAAGATGGCGGACAAAATGGCGACTTCATAGTGCTTAGATTTTCTAGACTGTTGATATGTTATTTGGGATACAATACTGAGCCCAAAAAACATTACTTCATTTATATTGCAATTTGTTCCTAGTTTGGCCCTTTTTAGCAATAAAATGACTTGCCTATATGTTATGAAATAATATATTGGTTTGGGACGTTTCGTCATCCGACGGCAGTTTCTTCCATGCAGGACTCATAATCGTAAGTAACTGTGATATGCGACCGTATTTCAGGACCATTATTCCATATCATAGGTGACAGTAGCTCCGTGATTGGCTAATTGGTGGAAACACACATGTCTAATGAACCCTATATTTTTTTAATATTGAGTTGATATGAATTCACAAGTTAATAAAAATACCAATGGGTGGTGTGATCCCAAGTCTAAAGTTTCATGTATTGTAGGATAAAATTTTCCAATTCGGAAGTGAAGCGATGGGTTTTCCCTATGAATCCCTCAGAGTTTTGCACCCGGACAAACATAAATGAGCATATCTAAAGAAAATTTTACTGTACATTTGGAAAAATAAAGAAGTTAAATTTCATTGACTCATTTACATCAGGAATGTCGTAATTAGGGGAACTTTTTTTCATTTTCCAAAGTTCCACACATATCATCACCGATTCACATTGTTTGCAGAACAACTCAAACAGGAATACTACTGATGCCAGAAACAGTCCAACGAGAATCAAGACGAAAGGTCCAAAGTGATGTTTTATTGAAAAAGGTCTGTCCCCGCCTTCGAAGGCGATGTCTGGACCAGTTGTTTCTTCAGTTGTAGAATTCATTTTCATAAAACGTCGACCCTTCAGAAAGCTCCTGTATTTGTTAATCTTAATGGATGCTTCGTATAACCCGCCTTCATTATAACTGTGGAAGAAAGAAAATATTAGTACTTTGAACATGTTCGATTATGCTTTTTGAGTAACTTGCATAGTAATACCACTGAGTGTGATTATCCCAATGAAAATATATTGTCCTATTTTTCTCTGGTTGTGGGTTAAGGGTAAAGGGATGCCGTCGATCCGATCTAAAATATCGAGATTGGATCGAATCACTCGAAAATTCGATCTGATCACGATCTCAATCTGGATTGTTTCAATACTATCCGATCTCGATCTAAAGCATTCAATCTCGATCCGATCTCGAACTTTTGTCGATCATGATTGATAATTTAATAATTCTGAAGTTTAGTTTCGTACATTGTTACGTATCTTCATTGTTCAAAGCTCCAAGTGGAAAACTCCATAAAAGAATTGAGCAACTAAATATGATGCCATACATATCGACTTTTCAGATCAAGATCTGATAGGATCACCCGATAAATCGATCCGATCTCGATCTGAATTGTTTTAACACAATCCGATCGTGGTCTAAGGGATTCGATCTCGATCTAAGGCGTTCGATCTCGACCCGATCTTGATCATTGGTTACAGATAGGATCGGATCGATGCCAACACTGCTCTTTTCACTCCGATGATAATTTCATGTGCATGATTTGTGCAATACTAGTATATTTCCTGTATTCTCAGGTGCAGCCGGTGAAGAAAATACATTATACTTCATCTGTTGGGGTTACAAATTCATTAGTAATGAAAAACATATATCAATCGTAATGAAGAAAACCTCTGATATTTAAAAAAAAAAGAAATTGAATTTTAAGTTACTAATCCTAAACTTGCAAAAAGTCCTATCAAATAATGATCTCGACAGTCACATTTTTTACCAGCATAACAAATAATCGTAAGAAACTTAAGAGAACTGAGAATACGTAAATTGTATTTTTTTTTTTAAATATATTTAATTGCAGGTTGCATCATATAAATAATACTTGACTGCTTTATGAAACGCCTGGTTGGAATTTCAAAAATTATTGAAAACAGATTCTATTCCGTATTACCTAACAACAACGTTCTTTAATACTGTGAATTCTCAATATAGGAATTGATTCAATTTATTCAAGTTTAGCAGGGATATTTCTGGCGAACTGCTAATTATTCCTCCTTCAGTGTCATCTTTGAGTTATTCTACTGGGAATCCAAAAGGGGTAATTTAGATAAGGGCGTAATCAACGAATTACTTATTTTGAGGAAAAAGAATGAAATGTCTTTTTCAATAAATAACTTTTTAGTTTTTATGGACCGACGAAATAATCAATACTTACGAAAATTAATATTTGTGTTATTTTTAGTGAAAGCATGTTATTCTTGATTATGTTTTTTAAAGAATAGAATATAATTTAACGTTAAAAATATCTTTTCTATATTAATTGGCACATACGCCCTTATCCAAATGAGAAAATTCGTTTTGTGTTAATAAATGTAATAATAGAAACTGTAGAAAATATTCTTATACTAAAAAAATTGAAAGATAAAAAATGAGACTTCATTTCAATTGGATAAGGGTGTATCTGCCACAAACGCCCTTATTGTATTAAGTCAAATTATTTAAATGCATTTTCTTTGCTTGGGTATTGAAGGGCGTAAATGGTACATGCGCCCTTATCCAACGAACAAAATTGAAATTTATTTATTTGGATGAAGACTAATCTTTAAGAACAAGATATAGTAATAAATGACCTTGAAATGGAATGAGCATGTTTCAACAAGCACAAACATGAAAAAAATTCTCCATTTTGAAAAAAAAAAATTCAGATACGCCCTTATTCAAATTACCCCTTCTTTATTATTTTTTTTGAAGGACCTTTTCTAGCTACTGGAGTTTTATCACTTGCACAGGTATATCCCTTGATACACTATTGTCGTCACATTGTGACTGACGATCCTGTCTTTTTAAAAAAAGTGAAATATATGAAGTGCATATGAATAGGTACAGCTTGATATCGAAAGGTTTACTGTTCCAAAATAGTCAAAATATTTCAAATCTCACTAACAAGAAAAGGAACTTATGATTACGAGCAGAGTAAATATTTCAACTTAAACAACTTAAATTAATCAACTTAAACAACGGAATCATCAGAGCAGAAGTGCCCCCATTGTCCGTTATTATTCAACTGCAAATTTGACATATTTTTTTTCATTTCAGAACTCCGATATCAATCCATGATATCTAATGGAAATGAGCAGGAAAATTTTTGATATATACTTAAGCATTATTATTCCGTAAAGCACAATGTAGTTAAATAAATTCCAAAACATACTCCACACGTACCAAGTTACACTTTTCAGGAGTGCTCATTTTATGTATAATGATAACAATGTGATTCAATTCATATTTAGGATACATGTAACTTCCAAGTTTTATTTAAGTTCCGGACCGCATCACGAAAAGTGTTTCTGTTAAAGCCCCTCCGGACAACTGCTGAAGTGGAATGGCCAGAAGTTTGAAGAAATGCAGTTACTTAATATTTACAGATTTTGCAACTTTTCAAACGTAAACTGAATAATTATAATTTAAGATCCCATTCTCATATTTTCCATCTTACCTTTGAACATCAACCTTTAAAGCTAGCCGTACACTACCTCGGATCGGAACGGATCGGATCAGAATGATATCTTCTTTAATATGGAGTTAACTGCGAGAATTTCATTGAAGTCCGATCCGATCTGACATGATGTGAGCTCATTCATCTACTGTACAGTACAGCCCTCGCTGAAAGATACAAAACTGCTCTGCCTAATCTGATGTATATTCATTCTTTTGCATTCTGAAATTATGCAGCCATTGTAGCGCAGCATATGTAACAGGATTATCAAACAAGAAACACTGTATGCTGTATTGCATGGACTTCAAAAGCAAGGGCTGTACTGCATACGAATGCATTCTGTTTTGAACCGTTGCGATCCGATCCGACATAATGGGTGATAAGTTAAATGTAATCTTTTCAACTGATGCGCCCGGAAACAAATATTTCGTCTTTTGTTTCAAACTTTATAATTTAGTGTGAGCTATGTTTGCTGCCTCTAAAAACTTATTGTAAATATATAGACTCCAATAGGTGCCCCAACGGTTCATCTCTACGAACTAGTGGTGCATTGAGAAACAGCATAATATTTTCTTTCACATGACGAAGTAATATAGTCCCCCGACTATTGGTGAACTTCGGAACGCCAGTAAGTAGGAAATATGGCTCTGATATACAAGCATACTTGGCATTAACAGATGCATGATAAAGGCATTCATCAGTCGTTTTATGTGGTTCGTAGTGAGATGCTATATATTTCATATCTTCGAAATCTGAATTCTCAGAATATATAGTCAACAATAATCCTTGTCCAAAATCCATTCCAAGCTCGTAGTCTGACCTAAGAAGCTCTTCAAAGGTGTTAGGTACCCAGGTTTTAAAGGGAACTGTCAGTATACCTCCCAACATTTCCTGAAGTGATAAAAATACATTCATTAGCTGGTGATTACTGATAAAAATATTAACGCTAAGAAAAGCCATACAGGAAATAGTTAAATGTACTGTAATTAAATCTGCGTATCTGACTAAAGGTTAATTCGTGCATCATTTAAATTGATAGGAAGAAAGACGAGTCTAACTTTTTCAATTTGGCAGCTTAAAAATTTTGTTGTTCTGTTTGAAACCGTTTGTTTCAGGTAGGGGGAACTGAAAAACTGGCCATGGACCGTTTTGTATGAAGCCATAAGATTTTCACTTTATTGACACAGTAGAATGCCCGATAAGTTTAACATTGATTTCTAGACAACCAAATCTCATACATATGAAATTGTACATGGCTATAATTATTTTTCGTAAAGATTGCTCAATTTCAACCCTCAAAAATATTTCAATTTCTTTCACTAGTGCTGGATGATACGAAAAAACACTGAAGTAATAATCTAACTAAAGTTATGCTTTCAGAACGGAATTTATGTTTCTAGGTGTCAAACAACCTTTTTGAAAGAAATTGTATTTTTGTGATATATCAGAATTAGAATCAAATTTACACAAAGAAGTAGAAATACATTTTCGATCTGCGAAATTTATTTGACAGATAATCAACTTCCAAAATTATCAGATATTAGCCAGTGCTGATAACGGAAAAACCTTATTGTTTGATACATAACTGTTTGTGGCCTGCTTCCCAGTTTCACCTACTGGAAACATAGTTACGGTTACTAACAGAAAAACGTATTTTGCTATTATACTACTTCGTTTATTGAAAAAGTAGGTCTTTTAATAACGGCATAAATAGTCAACTCTACCATTTTAATTGAATGACACATTGAGAGAGCGTTCTCTTTCATATCTTAAGAGTCTTGAATATCTATTATGTTTTCTTTAGTTTCTGGTTACATTTTCTCCATACTCTGCAATATTTAATTCGCACTTTGAATCGTTAGAAATTTTCGACTGCTACATTCACATTCAATTTTTATACAAGTCAATCCATCGTTCACAAAATTTGAAATATACTGTAATTATTAGAAGTTCAATTTAAAGGTTTAAGACTGTAATATCCAACGTTGAAGAGTTCACAGGTTCAGTGGCGTAGCCAGGTTTTGAGGCGCCGGGGTTAAATTTACCAAGTGAGACGAAGTCGCGGATCCAGCCAGCGTTGACAGGGGCTGGGGCGAACCCCAAAAGATAACTATGTTGGAAACCAAATTCGCTCAAGGCAAAAAAAAAAAATAAAACACGTTTTTTGGGCAAAAATATGCTATTTTATATGAATTTTCAGGATTTTAAATGTATTTTTTTGTGTCAAATTGTTTTTTACGTTTTTGGTCAAAAATACGCTATTTTATCTGGATTTTTAGGAAATTTTTCGTATTTTTTTTCTTTTTTTTTTCTTTTACTTTCCTAACTTTTCTTTGACAGGGGGTTGCGAACGCCCCCCCCCGACCCCTCCCCTGTTTCCTCGCCTGATCAGACGCCACATTTTTATTGACTTTTTTTAACTTATCCTTTTTTTGGGTAGCGTTTGTGGTCTTGTGTAACCTTCCATGTTCAGATTTCTGCGCTAAAAATATCGCAATTTTGAAGAATGTACCATCACTTTTCAGAACCAAGGTCATGTATAATTATTTTAAAAGCTTATTGTTCATTACACTAATAAACACTTATATCTTTGCGATGAAAATATAAGAAAAATTAAAAAAAATAAAGTATGTAGCATTAAACTATGAAATGAAAGAAATTATTGCAATATTAATTTTGGAATAATAGGTATTAGGTAACTCTTGAAACTATTGTTCAAAACCAATTAGATTTGATATTATAATCGTGTTAGAAAAAAATGATCACTGACAGTATAACACTCTAATTTATTTGCTTTTTTCAATCTGAAGTGAAAATATAATACAATAAATAGATCGTATTTGCCTCTTCAAAATTACATTAGCATGGCAATTGGCAATAATTCAATCAGATAATCGGATATTTAAAGGGCTCCACGCAGCAGGTTCCTAAATTCTTATAAGGCGCCTCGCAAGTTGTTAAGGCGCCTTGCATTTCCTTAAGGCGCCTTTCATTTTCTTGAACTACCTTATATGTTCTTACAGAACCATTCATGTTACTGTGTGCCTTGCCATGACCGACGGGCATTAATTAACTTAATTAAGGGCTTTAAATGCCCTGAAAACGCTTTGTATTCTCACATAGCACTTACAATGCTCTTAAAAATCCTTTAATATACCCAAGGCGCCTTCGCGTCAGTTAAAACTTTATAAAAACCCAAACTGAACCAGTCATTTAAGGCGCCCGTTGAAGAATTAATTTACAAATATTCTCTATTTACATTAAATTGATTGGTAATTTCTCACAGATTCAGCAAGCTCAAATAAATACCTGAAATACGTTTTATAATATATTTCAGAAATACACTTTATATTTGTATTATCTTAAAATCCCCAAAAGGCTTCAATTCAGTGAAAATATTGCCAGGGGGGCAACCGCCCCCTGCCCCTCCCCTAGTTACGCTACCGCATAGGTTTATTAATGGTGAAGTAACAAAATCAGGCTTCTCTGTATGTATTTTTATTGCCTGCAACTGGTTTCGAACGCAGGCCATCTTCAGGTTTAAGAATACATTTACTTAAAACAAGTAACCTTACAGGTTTTAAACGACAATAATATATATGCTACAAAAACACCTTCCAATGATTCCACTGTATTATATTAGTACAAGCACAATTTCTTTGATATGTCAAATATCAGTGGGCATTATAGTTCTGTTAAAAATACCTTCAGTTGAAAAAACTTACCTGATAACTCGTAGCAAATATTAAGGCAGTTAACAACCAACATGATGTAATACACCGCAAAGCTTGACTTGCAGAGTTATTGAGATACTTCTGGTTAGCAACGTATTGTCCGAGGAGACTTTCGAAGCAATATGCCACGGCATATGTGATGCAAGCACTCCAAGACCTGCACCTTTTCAATTCCGTGTGCAATATGACCGTAACAACAAACATCGACAAGGCAGTCACAGACAAAATAAACATCCATGATTTCAGTTCGTAAGGCTTGAAGATAATATGCCATGATAGATAAGCAGAGGGAATCCTCGTTGCAAAATCAAGTACAAGTATGTAATTTGGATATAGCATATCCACATAATCCATTGCATCTATATGGACTACAGCGTGCATG